>JAWWEQ010023263.1:0-27654 GCA_035583055.1 Torymus tubicola | reverse complement strand
ATCTAACTACTGAAAAATGTTATGATATGTATTTAATAAAAATTAGCTTTTCTTACAAAAGTAAGAAATATTTTTAATATTCTATATTATAATATTTTAATAATTAAGAACGGATTACTTTTGTAAGAAAAGCTAATTCTCATTTACTACATATAACATTTTTCAGAAGTTAGATTTATACGGTTAATGATTGTGCAGTATTTTTTGACGTGAAGTTACCCATATATATGAGCAAGATTTTCCCTTTTCGCCAAATTTTGTTTGGGGTAGATCTTGGATTTTCCCCAAATTTTAGTATGTTAGTTGTAGTACTACCAAAAATAAGACTTTTTGTAAATTATTAGGCCCGTTAACCCCATAGGGCCCGCGAAAGGCCCTATAATAGGTGCAAAAATGGGCCTTTTTAGCCCTATTTTCAAGATTTTTTTGTTCGGAGCTCTGTCTTAACGTACCACGTCTCTTTTTTTTTGTTTTCGAATCAGCTATATAAAAAAAAATTTTTCAGACCTCAAAGCCATAAGGCTCATGTACGGGATCGGATTTAGTGCCATAAAAATTTTTGAAAATTTAGCCATATTTGAACAGTTGCCACCATTGCTTCGAATTTTAAAGTGATATAAGTTTTAGTAAACTTATAGTGCAATATGTAATATTGTAATAGTATTGCATTAGTTTGCAGATGTTGTAGCAGGAAATATATATACGTACTTTAAATATTATTGAAATATATCGCGTAGAGAGAAGTTGTTTGTAAATTTTCAGCGTCTGTTATGTCAGAGGTAGTTGCTATTACGGAATATTAAATTTTCTTGTACCATAAAAAGATAATTCTTTTATTTAAATTTATTTCATAATACAAAACAAATTCGTATTATTCCAACAGTCGTACATATTCAACTGCTTTGTTTCTATTTCTAGAAATTTATTTAAGAAAAAAAAATTACTAATAGTAGTACTTGAGACGCAAGATAACGCATTAACAAAATAATGAGGAAAGTATATTCTATATTAAAATCTAATTCTTTCATCTTCAGGTAGTGTAACATACCGACATAATTTTATAATGTTTATATCTTTAGCAAATATTAATGGAATTATCCTAAACAAATTTGAGTACAGTATTTACACGTATGGAACGCCTGACAGACTTATTTTTCCAAATAAATGCTTGTAAGTAAGGTTATAAAATAAGGGATTCGGGTAAATTTTGAAGCTTACATCGTCTTAATGAAAAACAATCATCAACCACCAAAAAATATATAAATCACCGAAATAAATAAAAAATTATCAAACTTGTCCCCTTCTTTCCTCGTCTTCTCTCTTGCCTACACCTTCTCGATTCCACTCGCAAATTTCGCTCAGCGAACCACGCCAGCGGCGGTCGCGCGCGCGATTTAATTGGCGCGTGCGAACTCGTTACTCGTTAGCACGTGACTCTCTTTTCCTCTCTCCCTCTCTCGTTCCCCACGAGACGCCTACTTTTCCACGCGGGCTCTCGAAAAATGCCATTAAGGTGAGAGAGAGAGAGAGTACCAGCAGCCCGAGTGGAAAATTGCACGAGGAGCCAGCGGAAAAGCTCTTTTGCATATTTTCCAGCGCCGTGGTCGCTCGTTCGTTCGCTTTACGGGATACTCGAAGATGCGTTATGTTCGTTCGCTGCGCGGTCGGAAACTGGAAGTAATGGTTCGCAATGTTGTACTTGCTAAAGCTATACATTTAAATATAAGTATATATATATTCACGCTGATTTTAAGATTTGTGTATTTTTTTTTACACTTTACTGTAAAGTACAAAGTTATACTGTACGAATAAACATCTTCAGAAAGCTTTTCCATCTATATTCTAGCCATTAGACCTCTCCTTTTATCTTCTTAAAAACTTATTCTCTCTCGTTAGATTTGCTCATTCTCATCATACAAAAACTCATCTCTCTCTCTCTCTCTCTCTCTCTCTCTCTCTCTCTCTCTCTCTCTCTCTCTCTTTCAAAACATCGGCCAACTTTCTTCCTTCTCTCTCTCTCTCTCTTCCTCTTCTTCTTCCAACAATATTCCACTTGAAATTTAACCTCCTTTCTCTCTCGCGCGCGCGTTTCGGAAGTGTCACAGCTTTTCTTAGTCGTGCGTGCTAGAGATCAACGGCACACTGCGGGCGTGAAATTCCATCCCCGCGAGCTAAGGTCAACGATTGAGCTCTCTCTCTCTCTAGCGCGCGCCATTAGGGCTCGAATTTAACGAGAATCGAATGGTTACTCTCCGAGTGGTAGTAGTGCCCTCGGCTGCGGGCCCTTGACGTTAAAACTTGGACGCTCGTCGTTGTCGTAAAAAGCGATAAGAGGAAAAATTAAAAGGATTAATTCGTCGTTTTTTTGCGGAACGCTATATATATATGTTTAATAAGTTTTTTTTGAGATAGTTAAGGTTTTATTTCGTCGCTGGAAAAATGACGATTTATCTTTCGCTTTGTAAAATAGATGTTATTCGTAGATGTTTCAATGTTTGAATTTCCTAAAAATTAATTAGCTTCAATTATACTTTGCCCTTTCGAAAGCAATAACGAGCGACCTTCGAAAGCACATATACACACGTGAATATCTCACGGTCTGCGAGACTAATTATTATCGTCGGAGAGCCAGCAAAAAGTCACGCATCGGTAACGACGAAAATCGTCCGACGCGTCAAAAGAGCAACACCCACACCCCCGATGTAAAAAAATAAAAAATAACCATCAGGCGAAAAGTCCACGGACTGCGCGTGACAATCGTCGTCAACGCAACAGACGGTAATTTCAAAGGGTATATATACGAGGTGGCAATTAATTGCGACAGAAACGCTGGAATAATGAAAGAGAACTTGCCTCTTCCCATCCCCATAGCGATTTATCACGTTGTCCATCGTTACCAAACCCCTTCCCTTCGCCATGTATAACGAGTTTATTAAATATTTCACTGCGTCGAAGTGGACGAGGGAGTGAGAGTGAATGAGTTGAGAGAGAGAGAGAGAGAGAGAGAGAACGAGAAGAGAGTAGCTTCGCAGTCGAAGCCTTGTGCAATATGTATGAGGGCCGCGGGAGTCATACGCCGTACCCGCATGCACAAAGGCATATACGCCGTCCATTTCGTCTCTCTCTCCTCTCTCTCTTTCGCTTCTCTCATCCTATTCTAGCGGTCGTACACCTGATGATGAATTTCTCAATGTGCGATCCCGCCCCCCCCCCCCCGCCTCCGTCAGTTTCCTCATGCAAATTCGGAGCGTCGAATAGGGTCTTTCCCGGTACAGTTTTATGGGGGATGGTTATGTGCAGTGTATATCGATGATATAGGCCGATTAACGATGCAGTTTGGCTTTTGCCAAGAGAGAGAGAGAGAGAGAGAGAGAGTGAAAAGACCGAGGATTTGGTCGCTATGGGGATATACTTATATGTATGTATCTGTATGCGAGGAGTGCGATGGGCATGAAATGGCCTTTTTGTAATTGAGACGGGAAGGGAAGAGTGGCGAAGCAGATGGGTGAGAAATCGAATGAATATGATTTCATAAAGTATTCAGGGACCGGTTATAAGCGATAATGAGAGTTGCGGAGTCGTGAGTGGAAAAGCAGAGATTGGATCTTTACAGAACTCTACGGTTATCGCTATTGTTTTTGATTTTTGATTTTTACAATAATTGGTATATTTTATTATTTTTAGACGTATTTGTTAACTAATTTTTTAAATGACTATAGTTGAATAATACGCCAATATAATGTTGCTCAAGGAATTATTAAGAATATATTGGTTGCAGAGTCTGATTAAAAAATTATAAATAACGAATATTTTTATTATTCGTTGAGAAGCAGTAATACTCTGCAGTACTAAAAGAAAATACTTACATAAAAAGATTTCTTCGAATTTTATTATTACATCGATTTTAAAATATGTTAATCCTCATTTTTTGCACATTTGAGTATGAATATACGTTCGATTTAAGAGTTTTTATAATTATTTTAGATATTTTTGAAGCGTGCATTTAAAAAAAATCTGGAAGTGGGTTGGGCCTTTGGATCACGGATTCGACTTAAACTCTGTGATTTTTGGATGTAAAAATATAGAGAAAGCCACAATAAGTTCTGAAATTTTCAGCTTTATTTTCAAAAAAGTCTTGGAAAATGCCTCTTCATAAAACAGAAACCATTTAGCTTTAAAAAGAATAAAATATCAATTTAAAATCAGAAAATAAAACTTAAAAAATGTTGATTCTTTGCACAATTATGACAGTTTCAAATTGAGCAATTTTACATAGAACTCCATATCATAACTGTTAACTTAAAGAAAATTATTTATTTATTTAGTAATCAAACGGACTATATAGGCTCTTTACAAAAAATAGAATACAATATGATACAAATAGTAATAATAAGAGACCAAAACTAGCTGAGTGAGATAAAGTAATACAGGGTGACATAAAATGTGAATAAAGTGAGGCTAAAGATTTTACTCTACACTTAAATAAACTAATGGAACTAATATCTCTAATTTCTATCGGAAGAAGATTGTACAGTATTTGCATCCTATTCACGGATGGGAAAAATCCATAGTTCGCGTAGGTAGTATCTTCGAGAAGAATACGGAAACATATTAGGTTATAACTCAATTGTCTTTGACCAAATAATTTTTTGATGACGTCGGTGCAAGTATAATCATGTAACGTTTATGCGGATAAAAAGAAATGTAAAACCTAATTATTCTCTTCCGAGACTGTTTCGCTTTCCAGATTCCTTTCACAATATTTATCTAATTATAGCCATGTGAATTAAATCAATTATGGAGTACTGATAAAGTCAATAAATATATTCTGTTGCGTAAATATTTCTTATTCATGGCAAAAACGTTTTTTGATCACATTTTGGTGACTCAACAAAGTTATGTGATAATGAATTAAACTCGGAATTAAGTTTTCAAGACTATTATTCTAAGATCATTATTTCGACGTTCTCTTTATGTATATATACCATCCATAATCATCAATACGATACCGCAAATTCACGAAATTATCGGGCCAACTTTTCGAACGAAAGGAAAATAAGTTGAATTTGCACGTGTTTTGCACATAAATCGCATCGTGACGTATCAACACCGCGCTGGCATCGGTGGTGCTAGCAGATTATCGTATATCCGGCATCGAACTTCCGCGGCAAAGAGAAACGAGCGGCATATTGAAGACGTAACGATAATTTCATTCCCAGCCGTCCGCTCGGAAGTTCCGCGAGCTCGCGAGATTAAAATAGTTTTGCCGCGCGGCACCGATATCAGAATCCGATCATACGGACGAGCTTGCGGAAAAACCTCGCGCGCGGTCGCATGCCGACGACATAACTCACTTTTCTCATTTTCAGACGAGCTCGATTAAAAAAAAAAAGAAAGAGGAAGAGCGAGAGAGTGAATATACAAGACGACGACAATTTTTTTTGTTCCCCTCAGATTATCGAATAAGCCAACGTATTTTCGGCATTCATCTTTTGACGTTGGACGAAAGCATCACCGGATCGAAAAAAATTACTGCTCTTTTTCAATCGTATGAAGAGTGCTGGCTTTTTCAAAAGTTGACGACGATACGATACAGGAACGTTGTTATTTATTTACTTTTTTTTTAAACTGAGTTGATATTTAGCTTTTGCGTCGTAGTCGTCGTCGTCGTCGTGGAGCGAATTTTAATCAAAGTCGCTGTCCGTTTTTCCCACGTTCACGTGAGATCCAAAAGTTTTGCTGCCTTTCGCTTTAGTTTTCTCCGTATGGCTTTGGATTGCGTTTATAGAAGCAAAACTATTTTTCCAATCAACCACACGCGTACGGAATATTCGATAAGTCGATAATTTGACGAAAAGAGGATAAAAAAACATATGAACGACATGCACAATGACATAGATCGAGTTGCATTTTACACGTGTTTTTCCATGCTTAACCTAACAAATAAAACATTGCCATCAAAACTAGAAGCGCGAATAAAAACAAAATTTTCGACTTGTGCAAACAATTTTACTCGCGAGAGAAAGAGAGGTCGAAAAACATTTTCCCTCTGGTACGACGTCGAACACACTTCGCTCAAGGACAAAAAGTCATTCAGTTGATCACCTCTTTTCTCTCTCTCTCTCTCTCTTTCTCCCTTCCTCTTTTCTCCGATAGCTATACACACCTTTTTGCCACTCTTCGCCGTCAACTCTTCGCATTACGAAGTGCGAACGAACGTCAGGCATCCAACGAGTAGTTGTGCAGTCGATAGCGTCGATAGGCCATATCATGCTAGAGCCTTTGAAGTGCCTCGTGAAGACTTTTTTAATATTCCGTCGTTCACTTTTTTAAGTGCTAGAAAGAGAGAAGAAAAGAGAGCTTTCGCTTCGAATATATATATATATATATAATCGTGTCGATTCGATGGCAATTATTATGAATTGTTTAGCGGATGTCGACAAGCTTTGATGTAATTTTTCAGGAGTTGCATTATTCGGGGAGGGGGATGGGGTAATGTAGCCCGAGCTGAAACAGAATTCGATTAGTTTCATTTGGACAGCTTGATAATGCGTTAATAATGAGGATGAAATTAGCCGCAATTATTGTACTTGTGCATGATTTAGAATCTAATAAATTCTCCATCGCGAGCTATTGGACAAGGCACATAATATTTTGAATAACTGAAAAGCCATTAGTAACAAATAGGCTAGGGAGATATTATTTGGTCTATATCCCTTGTTGTATGGTTATGGTGTTATTTTATTGGAATCTATGGGGGTAATCACGTATTCGAAATCAATGAATTTTGTTGGCCTGTAGAAAAAACCTGAAATTATCATAAACAGTAATTTATTAAAAAAAAAAGATAAAAAATTAATTAAAACAATGATTTGTTCTGTGTATTACTTTTAAATTTATTTATTTATCAATATTATAATTCAAGCGGTTTTTATTATAATTTTGTACGTTGTACGTAAAATCTCATATCATTATTTTTATTAAAATTTACTTCAAGTAAGATTCTAGTAACCACATAAATCTGAATAAAGTCACCTCCCACGATAATTTCGTTTTTATTCTTATATGGAACCTTCTTCCATTTCCCATAACTTGCATCTCCTCTTTGTACCACTTTAAAAATCTGCTTTTCTCTCCTTCACATCATAGTATTAGCTTATATACCTGCACAGTTACCTCCGTTAGTCATTATCATTCCATTAACTTTACATAAATGTAGGGCTTATGTCAGTTTAATGCATTGAATAAATTAATAAATAAATGAATAAAAGATGTGGCGAAAAAAGAAAAAAAAAATTACTATTAGTCATTACATAAATTATTTCGTTGCACATTAAATAATATTTCTTACTTTTAATTTTAATAAATATCAATTTTTTAAAACTAAATTAAAAATTACCCTTTGACTTATCACAACTCCTTATATATTGTCATTCAAAGAACCAAAAACTCGAATAAGATATTACCTGCTGCCCGCACTTATGCCAACAGCCTATACTCACCGAAATTTTGGGTCACGTCTTCTCTCTCTCTCTCTTTCTTTCTCTCTCTTTACTTTTCTAAACAGAGCCCATAAGTTTTGCTCCCTGACACCAGGCGCGTGGCATCCGGGTCTCACCTCGGCGGTTTTTTATCGCCTCGTGACGCGTTCTTTCGTTCTCTCTTTCTCCTTCCTCCCCTCTCTCTCTCTCTCTCTCTCTCTCTTTCTCGCGGCCTCGTTCTTCTTCACGTTGGCTCTTTTATTTCTTCGCCCTCTTGCTCGCCCGTACAAAAGTGTCCCTCCTTTTTTCCTCACTGTTTCTTTCTCTCTGCTCTCTTTCACTCCTCGTCTCTCTTTCTTGGGCACGCGCGTTCGAGTTGTTTCCTCTCGTAGAAGAGAGGCAGCACGACACCGGCATTTCTCAGGGCAGAAATTGAGTTAGAGCGAGAAACAATTTCAATAACTCCTTGAGACCCTCCGCGTGTATCGTCATTCGATTCTTTCTCTTCGGTCTCTTTTTCCCTTCCTCTCAGCTTCGCTCAGATCATCGATGAAGACGTTAAGGGGAAAAGTTATATATACACGGAGAGAAATTCTGCTATAAATTTTACCATAGTCCGACAGTAATTCTGTCACATACTGCCCAAAGTTGAGATTTTATTAGAGTCCTAATAATTTTTACAAGAACTTACATAATTTTTATAAGAAACGTGAATAAAAACTACAAAAAATCTAGTACATTTTTTTAGAATACTATAGTAAATTTTTAAAGCTTGTAGATAGTACTATCGAACCTAAAAAACTTTACTATGTCACTAAAGTAATTTTTCTACTTGCCCATGCGCAGTATGCCGCTTTGATGGACGAACCAAACGCAAGTTGGCGCATGTATCGCTATCATCACCTGTTTAATCTTTCGCAAATTAAAATAAATTTTATGTACGTAATATTAATCATGAATAAATAAATCTATTTTCTAAAATATATTATATCAAAAAAATATTTTTAGATGCTTAATTTTCGTTGCAAACAATCCGGGTGTACTTTTTATTTAACACTTAGTATGTAGGTAACTAATAAGAGGACGACTCGAATTCTCCTACTCAAATGTTTTCAGTCGCGCAGTTGGCAAGACGTCGAATTCCCAACCCAAAGATCGTCGGTTCAAATCTCCACGAGTGTGAAAGTATTTTTCGAAATTTAATTAATTTTTAATATGTTAATATTAATATATGCGATCTTTCTAATGTTAAAATATTATAAATACCGGGTCGATATAAATTTTTTAGAATTATTTTCCCATGATTAAATTTTACTATGGTGAATTGTAAAAGTTCATAGGTTGACAGTCTGTGAAAAGATTACTACAGACTATTGTAAAATTTCCTACGATTCTTGTAAAATTTACTAGGAATTTTTTCTTCGTGTATATATAGGATAAGTAGGGCGGCGTCCGAGAGAAATTTCATTGTTTCACGCTTCTGTCTTCTGCTCTCTTTTGTGATTGACGCGTCAGCGTAATTGCGAGCCCGAAATCGTACAGCTGGTTTATCTGACGTGTTATTGCTGATTGAGTTTTCGTGTTTTCATTAATAAGTAAATATTCTCTAAAAGTTCTAATTATTTTCAGATTGACAATAAAATTGTGAAAAATATGGAAACCAATACTTAAACGCCTGTTTTGTATTCAATTACGGATATTTCAGTATGTTTGTGTAGTATAATTTGGTTTTCCATTTTCATGTTCATCAAATATTATAGTTAACCTCGATTCTCCAAGTTAACTTCAAAACAGTACAAATAAAATTATCGAGAAAAATTGCATATTCGATCGAATTAACATAGAATAGTACGATGTGTCTTAATTATTGTAGCTCTCGCAGATTGAGAATTAAGGCAACCAAAAAAGGAGCAGTTTCCTCATAAAATTTGTCTTATTGCGTTATGTAATAAACGTTTTACTAGCACGTTATCTTATCCTCTTTAATTTTACATGTGCGATGTCGTTCAAACTCGTTATTCAATTTTCCTTTAACGTTTGTTAATTCTCAAAATGAATTATAAACTTCATTAATATTCTTGCATTGCCACTCACTCGCAGATAATTTTACCATATTACATAATACAGAATTAAGCTTTCAAATCAGTACTACAAATCGCTACATAATATTTTAGAAAAATAACACCATTAGCAATGACTATACAGCCAATAAATGTATAAGTAGAAAAGTTTCAAAATCAGCCAGACTTCATCTCACCTATAGCCCTTGTCATTATTCGACCTAGCCCACAGAAAATCTCAACACCAGCAACCATGCGCATCAGATCTCATTCCCCGCTGCATTAAAGTTCAAGCGTTGCAGACGAAGGGGAACCGACACTTTCATACACACACACACACACACATATATATATATATATATAAAAGCCATTCGAAAAGGACTTCGGACTCGAGACTGACACTCAGACTTGGCCTCGAGGCTTGCGCGCGTAATAAACAATCTAACGCTTCTCAGCTGCACCTTTTGTACGCCTCACAGCTGAATGAAACCTCGGGTTGAAGGGTCGGCGTGCGTGGTATGCGAATAGTGAGAAAGAGAGCGAATCAAATTTTCAAGAGCACCGTAATTACGTGGTTGTGTTATTTTAACGGTTGAATATTTTTCGTCGCTGCTGTGGGTGAGCCAGGAAATTGATTAGACATTATAGGGTCTCTCTCTCTCTCTCTTTCTCTCTCGTTCTGATTGGAATTCACTTCGATTGTTTTATTTGCGTATACAAGAGGGGGAGCTGCGCTACTGCCACTTCCCGAGACTTCGACTCGAGTCCCCGTCGAGATTCAATTTCGGCGAGCAATTTACTTTGGAAGCGTCAAAGAAAATTGCGTTTGCTTCTTATTCAAAGATAAAGTAGCGCGCGCTATTCGAGTTTCACGAAAATGTGTAATTGTTCTCCGTATACAAATATTTATAATCTATCGGGAATATTATCTCTTTCAATAAATCATCCGTGAATTGTTACATTTAAATGTATTTTTAATTTTTCGTGGATACCCCGATGATTTTCCGGTTTGATTTGATTTCTAGCTTCTCGCAAATCAACGTTTCTCTTATCGTCTTTCATTTCCTTTCACAGGGAAACTCACGGCCAATCTCAAGTTTCGTAACTTTCAGGTTTCTCATTATTCTTCACGCGTTTTCTTCAAATTAGATTTCTTATTTTTTTTTCACTTTAAAAGTCCACTTATATATCGCAGCACTAAACCGACCACTAAAAAGCGACAAATACAATAACCTCATTATATCACCCTGAAGTACCATTACCAAGGAAAAATTTTCCCGTCAATTCGTTCGATATATATATATATAGTTTTCCATCCCCAGCGAAAATATCTCCCACATTTTATCGAAGCCGATAACTTGGAGCCAACGAACCCCGAACTCTCTTATTACGCTTCCCTCATAATTTACAAAACATAAAGCAAACCGATTTCTCCATCTTCTCCCCCTATATACCTACATATATACATATATTTCTATCCAAATATCTTACTCGAAAAATGTCTTCTTTCCTTATCTCTCTGGTATCTCGTTTCGTCCCTCTCTTACTCTTTTCCCAAATTAACCCACTAACTACACCCACATATCCCATTGTCCTTCCTCAATGCTCACTTACATAATATAAACTGTCTCCGGTTCTCTATAGCGTCGCTCCTCGCCACCCTTTGCATTCAGCAAGCGTGAATTATTGTACTGCGTGTATACGTATTCTCTCTTTCTCTCCTCGCGGATTGGTCTCCGCGACGAGAAAGAATGACGAATGGCAGCCATTCGCCGGCTCTATGACGACGGACGTTTTCACGCCGCGTGGCGAGGCTTTTTACGCCTCGCACCTTTTTTTTTGTCTGCCTGGATGAAAATAGGGGATGGAATTCAGCGTTATGACGAGCCAGGATCCGAAGCAGTGTATGTGTGTATGTTAGTTTTATGTGGGGTGTGTTTTTGCGTTTGCTTGTACGTCGGACGTCGTACACATGGGGGGAGAGTAACTTTCGCACGCGAGACTGATCGATTGCAAATATTTGCCTTGTCATGTGAAGAGGAAAAATTTGTTGAGACAGGAATTTGGGAGTCGGTGTGTTTTTGTTCTTGAAGAAGGCCCTTCGTGTTTTTATGCTCTGATGATTTTCAGATGTTACATTTGTTTTTTTCATTATTAAGAAAATATTAACTTAATGAAGATACTAATTAGATATACTCAATAATTGAATCGCATAGTATTTTTATACTTCAAAAGATAAAATACCCCAAGAATAAATAAAACTATATAGTTATTTTGAAATCGCAAACAAACTATACAAATAAAAGCGACTCCCCCCCCCCCCTGAAGACGGCACTAAATTCGTTCCCTTGTACCGCGCAAAAAAGAGAAACACAACGCCAACCGTGAATGCTCGGCTTGCGCTGTATAGGGAGGGTAAGGATACACTTTTTTTTCCTTTTTCAGCGTTTCGCGACGAGAAATGGCTTTTATTCCTGATCGACTGATTTATGGACGAATTTGGAGGAAAGCCAATTCGTCCGCGGCGCTGAGAGAAGCGCGCACGCGCGCGAGGTAGGAAGGTATAGGGACTATATAGCAAACGATTTACCCAAGTGCAGACGCGCGCGCTAGAAGTTTTACTTAAGGAAATTCGCGTGTCTATATATGGTAGGGATGAGGAACAAATATATATATATATATATATATTCCTAATTATTAGTACAGTGAGAGGAAATATTGTCGAACGAAAGAAACTCACTAATAATAATGTATAAGTAGAAAAAAGAATATCTTGTACAAAGTTGATGAAAATTGAACAACGCAGAGAGAACAAAATACCGACGCCGCTCTGCTGATGAAATTCATTCCAAAGACGCGCGCACGTTACACTATATACACACACACACACACCAACGGTTCGCAAAAAGCACCGGAACCGGAAGAAACAGAGACCCGTGTAGGTATATATACACACATACATACATATATATATATATATATATATATATATATACAGACAAGGCAAAGAAAATTTCGAAGTAGGACGACGGAGACAAAGATTGCGCCGCAGAGCTGGTCTCTTGCTGCTGCTGCTGCTGCTGCGACGGGACTTGGAAACTTCAAAAGCCCTCGGTCTTCCGCGAGAGCACATACGTCGCCCGCGTCGTCCTATTGACAGTTCCCAAGCGCACTTTCGTTCCTGTTCCCCCTTCCCTTTCTTCTTGCTTTCTCTCTCTCTCTTTCTCTCTCTTGCTCTTTAGGGCTGTGTTGTCCGGTCGGCCGCTTCCTCGTGGCAGGATTCTCCGAAATTTTTCGAGCGCGCACGAGAGCTTTATCCCGGATAAAAGAACGAAAGTATATACATATATATGTATACACATCTATATAAAATATACGCGGCAGATTCGTTCGGCTTGTGTTTCGAGTGAATTTTGTCGTTGTGTGGGTTAAGATAAAATGGTATTTCGTGTCGAACAAACATGTATGAATACTTAGTATAATTAGTATTGGCACTTTTTGGTTTAATTTAGGTAACAAAGCGAGGGATCAGTGGTTTTTCGTAGTTTCAGTATTTATTTTCGATGATTTTTTATATCTCAATGTATTATTATATCATAGGTATTCCATTTCAACTGATTTTATTGCATATGGAAATATGATAACTAAACTTTTGCGGTGTATTGAAATACGTTACAAAACATTCATATTCATGCTTGGGAATTGTAACGAAATCTACACATATATCTGTGGCTTCGAGGCATAACGACATAAGTCCACTTTTCAAGTTTCCGAGAAAAACGGATTTAATGTTCAAACTTATATGTAAGATCGAAAGAAAGAAAATAGTGCGCGATATTTTACTAATCAATTGACAGATTCAAAACACATATTTACACAGTGGTATGAGTAGGTTATACATTTTCTGTTGCATTAGAAACGAGTAAGAAATGAAAAAAGTATGAACTTACGTCGTTATGCCGGGAACTCTGGACTTATGTAATAGTGCTATTCTCCTTCGATTTCGAGTATATTATTTAATTTTAACGAATAAATTATAAAATTAGCAATTGTTTTACGAATTTTTATTACTTAAACAAGAATATTCCTATTTCCGTAACATTTCTATTAAGTTTACGACCATTTGGCATACTGCGTATCTTAAACAGCGCAGCCGATTTGGAAAAGAAGTGATATATACTAGAATTTTGAAAATTTTCGAAATTTCATCTAATTATTGTGCATACTTTATATGAAATCATGTTTATATTTAATTAAAATGGATAAAATACATCACAACTACAATAAACTATAAAATGATATGAATTCACTTATGTCGTTATGCCGCGCACAAAATTTGAAAAATGGACTTATGTCGTTACGTTTTTGGTATATCGTTGCTTTAGGAGAATATTTTAGCAACTATTCAAAAAGTTCAATCAAAAAGACCCATTTAAAGATACAAAATCTAAAGTTTTAGCGATTTAAAAAAAAAAAAAAAGAAAAAAAGGGACTTATGTTGTTATGCCTCGAAGCCACAGATATATATATAGTTCTAAAAATTACGTGTATTTATTACACAAACCAGGGATTACAAACGTGTTCTGCAAACATTCACTCTTGTTTCGCTGGGTAGTATCAAAGACTTCAAAGGTGAAATGGGAAAAAGAGAATTTACATTGAAGTGACTTTGACTTTTTCGTATACCGTACTCAACGATTGACCAAAACGAAGTAGAATTCGAATTCAGATTCGTTTCGTGTAAACTGAATTTTCCATTGACAAAAAAGATTCTTTAAAAAGAAAAGAAAAATTAAATCGTACGTATCGTTTTTTACGTCCGTGAAAAATAATCTCAACACGCGTTGCAACCTCAACCATCCCACGTAATTTATGATGAAGCAACCGCGTTTGCTTTCCGGCCAAAGGAATGTGCCTTCGCCCACGAATCAATTTACAGCCTTTCGCCCGGCGTACGTCGATATTCGATAAAAAGGAGGTGAATTTATACTTTTCTCTCTGTCTCTCTCTCTCTCTCTCTTCTTTTCGGTGGTATATAGCTTACACCTCGCGTGTACAAGATTCCTGCGTGCGAGCTTTCGCGTGCTTCATGGCGCTTTTGATACGCCCCGAAGTTGGCGGATCATTTATCAGGATATCGAGTAAAGCGCTTTGCCACCGCGCCAGGCTTTCTTTGTATGCTACGGTAAATTAATTATCAACACTGGATGTGTCTTTTTTTGTTTTTTTTTTAAAGCTCGTCGTTTTTCTTGTGTCTACTGCGAATTTGTCTGCGGAAGTGCGCGAGAGTTGACATGTCGTGCTTTGAGGGTTCTGGGATGCGAGGTGGATATAGCGTTGTATACATTTAGATCGACTGTGATTCTTTTTGCTGCCTTCTGATTTTGAAAATTTTTTGATAGCTCTGTTACACGGACAAATACAAAATAAAGAAGATTATTAGTTTGTAGATGATTGTTAAATTAATCAATTTTTAATCAATTTGTATTCATATTGTTTAAATAGCGATACTTTTGCATAATAGTCAAACTAACACGTATAGGTGAATATGCTTTTTCAAATACCAAAGGCTTTAATGTAAAATTACAATTAGAAAAGATGTATGTATATATATAGTATGAAATTAATTATTCAAAATCTCTGATCAATTACCATTTTTTTTGTTCTGACCATAGTTCTGACTATGAAAATCGTTGGATTCTTTCGAGTAAAAATTTATCTGACGTTGATCTTGTATAACCATTAAAAAGAAAATTTAATAATACATTTTTCATCGTTTGTCTGCTTCTTGCTTTTTAGATATTTTTAAAATACATTTTCAATGCCATATAGTATACGTTTTTTCCAAGCTCACCCATGCAAAGCACAAGTCTAATGCAAACTCTAAATATAACGCTATAATAACTGTCGGGAAAAGAGGCTTTGAGTAAATAAATGTTTTTCAGAATTTTTCGCTTGTATGCACTTACACTGCGGGTGCTCACTTTGCTTTACGCGTGGAGCGAAAAACGTATATACTTGGGAGAAATTTGTTGATATTTAAAGAATACACGAAAATTCCACTGTATACTTTCGAGCGCATTTATTGTAACTAAATTGAGAAATACTTTCAACCTTATTGTTTCGACAAAAATTGCATTTTATTTCACTCGAGCGAATTAAAAATAATTCAGATATTTAACATATTTTCGTTTGCAAATTTCTCCTCTACTTTCCACAATTCTCTCGTTGAATTACAAAAACCATCGTACCATATATAGCATTAAAATTAATAATACAATCAAGATCCTCTCCTCCTACCACTTCTAAAATTTTGTTTAATCCTCAACCATATACCCGTGCTCCCTTCCTTTCCTGCGCTAATTTTTGCGCGCACTGCGCGAAAAGCCCCTATGCATATCAATGGCACACGGGGCTGCAAGTGCGCGCGCGCGTGCGACCGTGCGAACTCGAGGGCCCTCCAATTACCGGGTTTCAATTAATGTTTTGCGCGTGCGCTGGCTCGGAAACTCGTTGCGGCTATGCTGCTACTGCGCTCTCACGCGGTATAGACGGTGATTTTTCAGGGGGACGTATATATACGCGCGCGTGACCTTCGATTCTAGGGGTCTTTGTTTCTCTATCGTTTTTGTTTTACTCTGCGACTGCATGGTTATGTTGTCGTTTTATATATATATATATTTTTTTTAATGAAAATAACGTATAGCTTTTATGGTTACTCGTTAGGGTTTTGAGATATGATTAAATTATTAATAAATAGATAGAATTGATAGTAATATAATTGCCATTTTTGCGTCATCTTTTATTAATATTCAAGAAATTCGAACGATAGATCGTGATATCTTTAATATGATTTTATTATAAATTCAAGTAATAAAAAAACCTATATCTGAAATATTAAGTATATATTGCAGAACTATTACGTAATGTATAAAGTTTTACAAAAATCATATTTGCATATTTAAGTTCTCGATTCTGTGATATTTTATATCTATTACTGTTAATAAGTAAGACTGTAGACTAGAAATTGTCCAGCTTCGTTCTATCTCTAGTCACATTGGTTGCTATTACAAATTATTAAATTTTATTATCTCTTACATTTTCAATTTTATAGCAAATAAAGATAAATTAATTTTAAAGTCATGTCTCTACCTACTCTAATATTTACCTCATTTACTTCGATCATAATGCTGAATTTAATTACTGGCTACACGGAACATTATTTATAATAATTGTATAAAATATACAGTACGCTGCTTTATTCTATTATACACGTAGTATTCGCTTATATGCGTACATTTTACGAAGAAGATATGATCAATGCGAATAATTGCATATAAAATTAACAGACAAGAAAATCCTATCAATTGCGTTATTAAAAATCATAAACATATTCGTACCAACAAATCTAAAAAAAACGATAGATCATGCATCTCAAGATTAAAAAACAAATTTTTTTTTTCTTCTATACATATCTCAAATCCCATCATAACAATGACCGTCCTTACAACTCACCCCGTACTAGATAGAAGTTCCCTCCTTCGCACCCTTATTTATACTCGTCAATAAAGCGTTCCACTTAATAAACCTGTCATCGGCACCTCGCACTCCAACAAATAAGAAAATCCTCGTCCTCCTCGATCAATTCACAGACACATATATACACGCACACACATACGTGTATAATCACTTTCCTATACCCGTCTTTGGCACGTATACGTATATAAGGCACCCTGACAATAGAGACTCGCAGCACAAAGCGCGCAGTAGCGTCTTCTATTCCCTCTTTCCCGGATATATATATATAATTATGTGCGTGTGTACGAGCAAGGCTGCTCGGGGTTTGAAACTTATCGTACGGGCGCGTATATGAGATATTACGCTTTTATATTGGTATTAGCGACGTATGTGTGTGTGTGTGTGTGTAATGTGTATCGATTTGTTTATGCGGTGAGCCCGGGGATTTGAAGGTTGAAGGATGCGAGCGGTGATCTGGTCTTACGAGTTGAAGCGTGCGGGATATTTGGGGGGTGTGAGATAAAGGTGACAGATGGCTCGTGGGTTTTGAGTTTTGGTTTGGTCTCTTTGTTTTGTTTCGCTGTTAGCGAACTGGGATTATATATTGGGTGTTGGGGATGCATTTCATTGTGGAAGTTAAGTTTCTTCTTTGTTGACTTCAATAAGACTTTTATGGTGACTATTGTTGTATATTATAAATGAATTAAATCAATTAACATTAGGGGGAATCGCCCAGTAGATGAACATGTAAGCCGAAGTTTGTGTTTGCCGATTTATTAAAAATATTATTTTTTTCTTGTATAAAATGTTATAAAATCTTTAATATTGCAAAATTTAATGTATAAACGTACTCAAAGTACAAAATCGACAAAGTCTCAAAATGCCAGTAGATGAACATTCCATACTAACCATGTATTAAAAGATAAACGTAGTAACATAACCTTAAATAGAGGTTATGCGAATTCTAAAGAAACTGTTTCTTTACGCATAGAAAAACTAATGTATCGATAAAATAATTTAAATATATACTGTATTTGATGAAATATCAATAATAATTGATACATTTCTATAATAAAATAAAGATTTAAAAAGTGTTTATCTACTGGTTGGTGTTCAGTTACTGGACGATTCACTCTATATCTATAGTGAATAAAATATTTAACTATGCTAAAGAATAACATTGTTATCTTTGAAATGTTAACTATCACTTATCTATTTTTTTGCTGACTTTTTCATAACTATAAGATTAAAATTCTGTTTTTATCTGATGATTATCTATCAACTTAAAGTAAATTTAACATCTAATAAGAATACATCGTATTTAAAAATATCAGTAATTTTTATTCAAAATGTTTTTATTTTATTAAAGTATTATTAATTATGAAATATCAATAATTAATAAAATTGTTTGAATTTTCTACAAATATTTTAATATTCGAAAATTTTGAAATAAATTTATGTTATGCAAAATTTCGATACAAGACTCCACAGCTAGTTTCAACAACATTTTCGAATATGTATTTCGATTTCTGTATAAATTTCGAAAGCTTTTAAATTGTTAATTTCGTTCCGTTTTTTTTCTCTGCATAGAGATTTATTTCATCCTGTAGAAAACCATGTTTCTCCTGACACAAGTCCATTTCGCTAAAATTTTTATTTTTATTCTACCAATAGTTTATTGCAAAATTCAAATTTCTTGTTTTAATTGCTAACGGTAAAGGTGGATCGAAGCGTGAAGGATCTGGATTAGCTTCCATGAAGCCTGCCCGCCTGTTGCATGTAATCTGTCTAATCGATATGCACTCGGGAACAAGCATGAGCGAATATGACGCGAGTAGAAAAAAAACTTAATCCCATTACACGGTGTGAAAATTGCATTTGAAATGAAGAAACGTGTATGCAGCATATAGTCATATATATATATATACATATAAAAAAGTAAAATAAATCGTATTTTATCATCAGGATGAAGAACTTTAATATTCAAATTATTCCAGAATTCATATTTATTCGTGGAAGGTAATTGAAATTTTATTCTCAATTGATCGTAGCAATAAATTTCCATTTAATTTATTAATCTAAATTTATAAATAAGCTAGCTTTACAATTGAAATTTTATACGTCATTTAAAGTTACACATAAACCCTACATTAAATTATACGATTTATCACATCCACCGTACATAATCCCAAGAAATACTGTTAAGTGCAATAACACCTTGGCTGTATAATCCAACGCAGACTGCACGTCTTACCTTCTCTCTCTCTCTCTCTTTCTCCCTGGATCTCCAATCATCGACCTCTCTGACAATTGACACATAACAGGCGCGACGTACCGTTAAGACGCCCTCGAGCACCAACGAAGAACACACATACACCGCCCATATTTATAATATAATACCAGAGTACTCACACAATGGGCGCTACAATAGCATTCGCACATATGTAAATGCATGCACATGCGTAATGTACAAATTGATTTCTCGAATATAGGTATGCACAAACGTATAGGATAGAAAATTTACAGAGTTGTGGTACCGGTCAACACACACACACACATTGGAGGGTTATTTGATCGGGAGATTTACATATATCGATGGAATTTAATTATGGTAACGATTTCGTTGGGTCCGCTATATGTGATTGCTCTGCTATTTAACAGCGAGGGAACTAACGTACGCGTTGGTATATAAGCGCGCGACGGTAAATTTGTAGAAATGGGGAGGACGCAGTCTTTCGGTTCGAGAGATTGATTGCTTTTGCGCATTAATAATTTAGCGCAGGTAAGAGTGACGTATGCAGTAAAAATTATTCTCAAAGCTATTTCAATATTCATATTCGATGTGAATATAACATGGATTTTAAATGAATATTCGATGTTTGTGGAGTAGGAATAAATGGAATATAAGTGTTTTATGAATTCTTTTACTTTTCAGGCGTGTATATGTACATTTTTAATAGATATAAATATCTGTAATTTTACATAGAATGAAATTTTCAATTTATAATTGTAATGTAACATACGTTAAGCCCTTTTAAAAATTAACGAATCCGAAATATGCTTTAATTGACAAAGGGATATTTCGAATATTTTAAATCATCATCAAAGGAATATTTTTGAACCTGTAACAATGAAATATTTAATCCTTAAAAATTCAGCCAGTATTTAGCGACATCATGTAGATCAATTAACATACCTTCATCGTAACTTAAGTTAAAAATAAAAATAAAATACTGTACCACCCACTTTCCTCTCTACATATACTCAAATAACACAATCCCTCGACCGGTACTCCCTTAACAACCGATCTCGACCCATCGATCGTTTAACTTTTTTATATCTTCGTAGATTCGCACACACATACACACGTATGCACGCTTGTCTATACGCAATCGATGCAAATACATGCAAATTGAAAATGGAAGGAGCTTGGAGAGTGCGCGCACGAGACACGCGAAAGTTTGTACTCGTCATTAAGTGCCGCGTGTTTTCCTGCCCGCGGCGACTAACTTTTTTTCTTCTTCCCCTCCCCCTCCTCCTCCCCTGACGATATAGTTTTTCCATCGTCGATAAAAGTCAAGAAGTTTCGCCGTTGCGTCGCGCATGGCATACGCGCTGTGGGCCTGTTATGGTAATAGTTTTAGTTTCCGCCCGCGCGTTCATCGTCAATTCCCATACTGCTACGGTCTTCCCTTTCACCGAGTCGTTGTAGTCGCGAGGTTTACCGTCTTTGGTGCATATATATATATAAAGCTGCGAACTTTACAAACTTGCATTTTGTTAATTGCAAAAATTTATTCCTCTGATAACAGAAGAGCAACATATCCGTCATTTTACCTATGCAGGAAGCAATGCAGAGATTTGCTTAGGATCAATGAACTTACTCCCTCTCCTCAGGCTTCAAAGAGAGTAATATTATACATATGGCAAATCTGGAGAGAGAGAGAGAGAGAGAGAGATATCGTAATAATTACTGTTTCTGAATTATACGCGCGTGTGCACTTTAACTTCGCTAGAGGTGTGTTATGCGACTGCTTCAAAGAGGTCTAGAGACTGTAAAACCTTCAATTTATCTCCCCTCCCCCTTTCACTTCTATACCGCGTTGGTGCGGTTGCTCTATACCAACACTCGAATTTACGATTCCCTGTGTACGCCCGTCTACTCGTGTGTATATATATATACGCACGTGTGCTTCCTTATTATTATTGGAGTCGAAGCGAAAATGTATGGGATATATATATATATATATATATATATATATATATTTATAAATAAAAGGTAATGAGACGGCTGGTGGGTGAGGGTTATTGAATTTGAATTGATGATAATGACGTGACTATGCAGTAATGAGTGTACTTACGGTGTACACGTAGGTGTAAGAATAGCTGGTATGAAAATAATTGTCAGTCTTGCCACTATAATACCAGTAAATGGATGACGTTGATAATTTTATTTTTATTCTAATGGTAATCTTTGTTCTAGATTTTTATGAAAAAGTGGAATTTGTAAATTTTCTTTTTTTTTGGTAAAAAACAACACGTATGAGTGGTATTATTCTCGTGCTGAAATATTCTGGGTATCAAAAGCTTTTTAGAAAAGAACTTAACTGTAAAAAGTTTCGGTATACAGGCAAAATTATTAAAAACTTTTCGAGCACTATACACATATAAGAACCTTAGAACTAGAAATTATCATAACCCCTTTCATCACTACTTTGAACTCTTGCAACGCGCTATACGTATACTATACTTAACATGCAGACACACACATATACCCACACACAACGATAAAACTGCGCATCACTCGCATCCCTTCCCTCACCCCCTCCCCTACCAAAAACCGTTGAATTTGCGAATTTTAATCAGAGGAGGGAGCAAGTAAGGTCGACGACGCGCGTTGCCATACCCGCATGGACTTTGATTTCGGAGGCGTTAAATTACCCACGGCTCAATTAATACGGTGACTCTGTGCCTGTATATCCTCTTCACGCTTCTCCTCCTTCTCCTATACGCTGACAGTAAGTACTGCACTTAGCAGTTTTGGCCTAACTTTTCCGGTAAATAAAACTTTCGCTGCTGCTGCTGCTGCTGCTTCCTGCGCTGCGGGCCCTCTGCTGTAGTTTCTTCCGCGTGATGCATTAGCAGTAGTAGACGTCAAATAAAGCCGGGTTATGGTAAAGTATAGAGGGCAGTTAAAAGAGGCTGTTGAGGATTAAAAGGTAATTCGCTGGATCGATTAAGTGGAAGAGGGGGGGGGGGGAATAGGTTGTACATCGATGGTGGAACGTATAATGATGTTGGGTGGTAGGTTATCTGTGATTTGTCTTTGATGTATTTTGCAATGAACTGGGGTTAATGGAGAATGGGGTTGATAAAGTGTAGGATAATTAAGTGATTTTGGTCTGACTAAAGGCTCTTTTATTTAGGTATCTTAATGGTATACCAATGATGCATTACTTTCCTACGTTCATAGCAATATGTTCGTAGTGCACCGAAAATATGAAACTAATTTAATAAAATATTATCATTCTAAAACTTTCATATTGTAAAAACAAAAGCATTTTCGTGGTTTTCCGAGAACTGTTAACTTACTATTCTGGTCCTTACCCTTTGAATTATTCAGTAGAATATTGAATTTTGCAATCTGATATATACCGTTTTAAAATACAATGCCGCAGAATTACATTGAACGTAGTACCCGTCGATATCGCACCAAATCAAAAGTTATAAATGCATTCGATTGATCGAATGTTGCAATAACATTTCCTCCCGCTCACAATTCATTTTAAACTCACCGTTTTAATTGCCTGTCACAATCACACTCTTCTTCCCTTCAAAAAAAAAAAACCCCCATCACATATCCCTAAACTCTCCACACCATCCAACCATCGAACAACACAACGATCAAACTATCGTTCAACGAAAATACACGATCGAACGGTACGCGCTGCGATGCTTGACAAACCACCGTAGGGAACTTTTTCAATTTGCGCGGCGCAACGACGGCGGTTGTAAAGTAGGCAGTGACTGTAACGAGCACCGGTGCCGCCGGGGATAGAAAGCGCGCGCGCGAGCACGCCTACACTACCAGTGCAGCTGGCGCCATCCGTTCAGTGTACTGCGAACTAGAGGCTGGACGATATGTGACCCGCACGCGCACGCGATTAAATTTTCATATCGCGAGGTGCGTAGGTATATAGGAAGCGGATGGACGTGCGGGTATATGTAGATACGACGTGTGGACACCGGTCGGGTATTATCGACTTGGAAGAGAGGACGTATACGGTGATGGGATGTAGTGCGGATGTTGTTGTTTTTTTTTTGTAGTGAGGGTTTTGTAAGATGCAATATAATTTTTTGTAACACATACACGGTTTCTGCGATTTCTCAGACTACAAAGAGATTGTAAGCTGACTTTTTTTTTATTCATGAAAAAAATATACATTTGTGTACAAATGTATCTTAAATAGGTACTTTTACGCCCGTTGTTCTAAAATTAAACATATTGTCCTACAACTTTGTGCCTCATGCATGACTTTTATTTTAAGAAAATCAAGGAAATTGAATTAAGTTTTATTAATTTAATTTCTTAATTTTGATACTACTACGACGAAACCAATAAAAACTCATTTTTAGGTTCAAAAATCCTAAACATCAATATGTATATGTCACAAAAAATATGGTACACAATATGTTATTAGAAGGTGTAACAATTAAATAGATACCCGAAAAATGTCGTGCAATGGGACGGATTATAAGAATAGTCAATGCAATTCATTAGTTAATGAAAATGTTGCAGAAATATCGACCTTGTCTTGAATAAATGATATTGAGAAATAACGATTATATATATATGGCCGGTTCTCTTTCGTGTCACAGATGAAAAATTTATTTTTCGTTAAAAATTTTTTTAGGTTATAAAATGATCGAATACCATTCTGGGATTTATACAGATACTTCGTACAATAAAAAGGTATCACTATAAATTTTTCGGTGGAGATACCTTGGGGCGGCTTTTTCTTTCTGAATTTTAATGTTTCATTTGGAGGTATGTGAGTGACAGTGTACACATACAGCTTTGAAAATATTTTTATTGAAAAGCTGATAAAATTTTACAAAAAAAAATATTCTTGTGTTTATTGCGAAAACTGCTTCCCTGAGGAGATATAAATTAATGAAAATCTGTCAAAAATGCAAAAAATCATCAAAATTCAGTTTTTGACCTCTTATATCTCCAAAACTATAGGTTAAAAAAATCTGAAAAAATTCATAGCAGTTCAAAATATGTAGTAGAAAGTATAAAAAAATTTTTGGCGAAAAAAAATGTTTTCATCTGTGACATGATAGAGAACCGGCCATATATATATGAATATGAACGTCCACATTTTACGATCTGTAACAGAATGACTATAAAAGGATGCAATATGTTGAGATTATTTTGGATTTTCATTGATGCGTGATGACAACGACAATTCAAATCCTGAAAATACCTTGCTATGAATATTAAGGCACAACTAATATTATTGAGTTATTAAATGGATCGCCGTTTGACATTAAATCATTAAATCGTCTAAAATTATTCATCAATACAATTAATAAATACACTTACAATATATATATAAATTTCCAAAATAGATATGATAACGTACTCGTTCAGTGTGTTTCATTGCTACTTGAAGTTTAGAAAATTAATCACATAATATTTAATCACATATCTATATAGTGCACTACATTATTTATGGTTTTAGAAAGAATAAAAATATTACGAAACAACAACATTCGAGTAAAAATTACTTAATTTATTATTATCAAAGACCATCTTACAAAGTTTTTTTCAAAATCCAAGAACGAAAAATCTCCTGCTCTTACCTTAAGTTATACAGGGATATTCCGAATATTTTAAATTCTGTTTGCTTCTATTCCATCGGTCTTCTTTACATCCTCTTTCGAAAATCGATATATAGAATAACATACAGCAGCTTTCTCTCTGCACTTTTTCAAATACATATATATATTGGCTTTTGCAAATTCCTTGCTTTAATCCAAAATTGTGCAAGTTTCTCTATTAGATATATATTCACAACAATTCGTTCAAACAAATCCACAACTGAAGAACATCGCCAACGTATTTCCCTATATACTTTTCCCTATACTACTCATATAACAACACATTTACTATTCCACATTTCATTAAAATTTCCTCTCATGTAATGGCGAACGAACAACTCGGGCAAGGCACGCACGCGCACCGCCTCATTGTTAAACCAACAATTCGTTCGCTCTCTCGCGGCGAATGGAACGCGTTAAACCTCTACCGCGCTAAACACAGATTCACGCTTACATACGCACCTATGCGTATGTGTATGTGTGCACATTGTAGTCTTTATCTCGTCGAAATTGCATTTTAATAGCCGCGAAGCAGATGCGAGTCTCTTTTAGCCGTTTCGTGGAAATCATGTTTGACCGCGCAGGCAGCTGGCTAATAACGACTGATTATTTGGTTTCAGCGTAGGGGAGAGAGAAAGAGAGAGAGAGAGCAGACTGACTAGTATACCAGTAATGTACACTGCTACTCGCGTGCGTGTATGTTGATTTTACGTTAGTTGCTCGTCGAGTATCATATTCGGTATTTAGTCGGTGCACGCGCAATAGCCCTGGATTATTTTACTGGGCGTTGATTTGCCTGGCGATGTGAAATTTGATTATGTGCATGTTGTTGTTCATTGAAAATAATTGCGCGAAATTTAAGGAATGGATTTGATAGTTACTCGCCGCTTTTAAAAATTGCATGGCGGCTGTTTAATTTCGGAGCGTGTGCGTGGGGTTTATTAAAATTTTAATAAGGTATTCGTAGCGGCGCTTGTCGGTAGATTAAATTGTAAAAAAGAGGGGAAAAAAATAAGCAGGAAATTTTTAATACAGCTGGGGTAAAATTAAAAAGCTTTATACGCGCGGCGCTATGTTTTTACAGCTTAATATCGTGTAATTTCGAATTTTGTAACACTTTGATTGGTCTATCGAAGTGTTGCACGATGATATATATATATATATATATAAAACAAAACACACGCGCGCACTTCGTTATTATTTTTCTCTGGATTAATAAACAAAACGTATATATCAATAAAGTGTGCAACAAACAGTATATCAATTATTCACTCTATCATCGTCCCTCAAGCTTTCAACAACATCCATTACAACTACATCCAATCGAATTATTTATGCCCTCTCAATCCCATAAATTTTCGAAAAATTTCCCAATCAATTTCGCTACTCCACTATCGTCACGTAACCTTCACTCCTACGTTCCAAAAAACCCAATCGATACCATAAGTCCTACAACCACATACTTACACAGTCACTCGTATATACACCTACACACACACACACATGAAGCAAGAGAAACCAAAAGTTCCTCCCTCACTTTCTGCAGTATAGGGAGGAACCAACCGAGATATAGCCAAAAAAAAGCACGCGCGAGTTATCATCGCACCAGGTGCATTTTTCCTCGGAGCCATGGCAGCCGAGCGAAAGTTCAAATTTCCCGTGCAGCAGCTCTCTTCCTCCTCCTCCTCCTCTCTCTTCCTCTCTCAAAGCCTTTGAAAAATGCGCTAACGTATATACGTATATACATACATACATACACGCACACTATATACATACATGCTTGCGTATATACTATCTGTTTTTGGAAACGAGGA
This sequence comes from Torymus tubicola, assembly GCA_035583055.1. Taxonomy (NCBI): domain Eukaryota; kingdom Metazoa; phylum Arthropoda; class Insecta; order Hymenoptera; family Torymidae; genus Torymus; species Torymus tubicola. The sequence goes on along the minus strand of JAWWEQ010023263.1, from coordinate 894 downwards.
GGGGGGTAGCCGGTGCAAATCGCATTATAACATGCGGGCATTTTTCGGCAATAAATATCGATTACGTAAGCGCACCTACGCGCGTGTATATATATATATATATGTGTGTGTGTATATGTGTAGCTTTTAGCAGCAGCATAGGAGACGACGCGGAGGTGGACGTCGATTTATGATGCACGGAGGGGGGAGAGGGCGAGCGACGTTGGCCCGCTGGACAGTATATTATACGCGCGGTGAACGTGCGGCCGGTAAGAATGATCGATGTAGCGCGGACGGCTATATGGTCGTGGGGTTCGCTGACTTTGTCGCACGATAGTGGCGGCTCAATGCGCGGGGACGGTGATGTCCTTATTTCGGGGTTGTATTGGCTGCAGAGAGGTGAGCCTCGTTGGGTTGAAGAAAATTGCGGGTGGTTCGACGGATAATTTTTTTTTGTTGAGGTTTTCAAAGTTTGATAGTGATTTAATGTATATGTATACTATACTGATGAGTTGGGATAAATGTATAATAGTAAAGGAAGTAGGGTCATGAAAAATATTTTGGATAAACGCAAGATTTCTTTTAGTATATAGATTATGGTCATAAAGTTAATAGAACGCGCATCGATCAATGATTCTATATGTCTGTCTGATAATATTTGATAGCAGTAAAATCATTCTAGTATACGCCTATACACATGCGTTTGCTCTACTTCATTTTAGAATACTCAATCATTTTGCTTCGATCGCATGAGCAACTAATTTATTTTCCACAGGATTAAATTAACATGTGTAGCAGTAGTTTTTGATAAATTTAATTAATCAAAGCAACAAATTTAATATAAAACTTTAATTGTTTTATTAAATGAATTATAACTAACTAACTAGCTAACCTCCAGTTGTCTACATAATAACT
>JAWWEQ010023252.1:0-27662 GCA_035583055.1 Torymus tubicola | reverse complement strand
CTTCTCTAGCTGGATTTTGAAATGACTCCTTTTCTAGCCGGATTCTGAGATGGCACCTTTTTATTCGGGAGCGACGACATATAATACGTATACAAGTGTATACATGCTAATTTCTTTTCGTAAAACTGTGGACGGTAGGTGTGATAAAACATAAGGATATGACTTGAACGTGCGGTTGAAGCTGCAATTTTTCAGATATATATACTACACGTGTACGTGCGTGTATACAATTTATGATATAATCAAGCCACAAGGCAGGCGGTGCTCTCGGACCTAACCCAAATCTCTCACACATTCAAGAAAATAAAGAAAATATCGTTGCTCTTACTACGCCCTACTAATACTTACCCCCTCCCCTCTGAACTCACTACTATGCTATACCACCTGGTAACCACTTGATTATTGCAACCTCTGACGCTCTTTCTCCCGTGTAATATACGCGCGCGCGAGGCATTATGTGAACCTTGTATATATACATGTACACAGTCGTACGCTCCAGTGAAGAAAATCCATCGTATACGCGGTTCTCTTACTTATACACCGCGCATACAATTTATATATATATACACATACAACAAGTCTCTGTTAGTTTCTCGCATAGCAATAGCTCCAGTCTAGCGTGTATTCCCGCGCGCGTTTATACGGCAGCGTGGAGACAATTCGTACCTCGCGCGAAGCGGATTTGCGCACCGCGTTACGACACTTTGAGACATTTCCCAACGAGTTTACGAATTCTCCTGCTGCCGTTGCATCTCCCTACCTCTCTGTGTGTATATGTACTCTGTTGCTGTCGTTATATATGTACTCGCGAGGAGAGTGTGTATTTACCAGAGGTGGCGAGAGAGAGAGAGAAGTACGTTTGGTGAGACGTAATGCTGTTAGCCAATCAAACGCGTGATCGCAGGTTGTCGGTGTCTGTGTGTGTGTTCATTCGGTGCTTCACAGTTTTTATGTAATACGTGGTGTAGAGGAATTGGAAGTCTGTATTGCGTTGAAAGTAGTTATTATTGTTGTTATATACTGAATACAAAATAAATTAATGTTTAATTAAGTAAATAAATGTATATAAAATTACATTGTAAATATACGAATGGTGGTTAATGATTTATTTGCAATTTAAGTGATTTTATTTCGTTATATACGTAGAAATTACAATATTGTATATATATACAATACGTCACATAATAGAGATTGATACTCCACGTCCCCTTAAAAGTGCAATAAAAAGGTGACTCAATTTTCACCCTTTTCAAAACTTATCTCACAATGTTAAATCACTAGCTCACGTCTCCTACAATTTTAATATAGCTCGAAAACTCCGTCTTAACACCCTCCACCTATGAAAAATCACATATACAACGTACCCGAACGATCATCCCATTCTTGTTCTATAAATTTCAACAACGCTTACCCACATATACAATCCTTAATCCGTATATAGCGAAGAAATCTCAGACTGCTTGCACCCCCTACTCTCCCCCAACCCCCTAATCTAAGTCCCCCTTTTTCTTATAAACGATCACGCACCACACTTGCTCACTCTCACATTAACTAAACATGCACACCAACCGAGTAAGTACCGCAACAGCATACAACCGTCTCGCCATAGCGTCGACGTCGCCCTTAATAAACGAACAACGATAAATCACGCGCGTTCGGATTTCATCTCTCCTAGCGCGCGTCGAAAAGTGCAACGTCCGGTGGTTCGTTGCCTCGTATATATAGACGATCGGCAAACAGGCGTTCGTATATATATATATATATATATATATATATATATATATACAAGGAAACCCTGTAAATATACACCGCGACGTTTCGCGCAAACAGGCAACGAGAGAGCGCGTACTATTTGCTCGCGCGTAAGTTCCGACAAAGTCAGAGAAACGTGTCGTAGTCCGAATACAGCTGGCGTGTTAGTGTGAGTGTCTGTGTGTATATAGGAGAGTCTTGCAGTGGACTGACTGAGAGAGACACGATGCTGTTGCGCTTTTTGGGTTGGTAGTTGTGTGGGAGAGTGAGAGAGTTAGTGATTGAGAGGACTGAGATGTGCTGGTGGGTAAACACGAGATCGAGAGGAGAGAGATGCGTGGGCTGTTTGAGGACGGATTATTTTTCTATACGTGCGGCTAAGGGATAGAGTGAATGTTAATTCGAATGGATGGCGTATAGACTGTGCGAGGACTTTTTTTCTTTATGTATTATGTTTTTTTTCGTATAACGTGTAGGTGGGAAGAGTGATGTGCGATGTTTTGGGAAATATGAAGAGGGGTGATGGTTTTTTTTTTAATTAGCGGTCGATGGTAGTTAATGAATATCAAAGAAGGGAAAGGACAGTAGTATAAATATTATGCCGGGCGTTATCATTTTATTTATAGTATTGTTTGAGGTTTTCTTGTAAATACGGGGTAAGCGATTGACGAGAAACTGCGTGATTTTCAAAATTTCTCCCAACTGGTCCCTAAAAACAATGAAAAGAAAATTTAAAGCAGATCAGTGAAACCTACTTTTCCTTAATTATTCGGCAATAGGCAACGATCGGCGCAGTCTTTTTCAGAACGCTGTAATTCATGTTTTAGGCTTCTAATGTAAGATAAACGATTTTTCATTAGTTTCACGAACTTGCTTACAACTTTTTATGATTGAAATTTAGAGAAAATGAGTTTTCATATGCTTTTTTAAAAATTCAAAAATTTTACGATTCCTTGCCAAGTTCTGAAAATTCAAATTTTAATACCGAAAGTGCAATTTTTGTTCAACTTTGATCTTTCATAACTTTGCAAGAATACAACGTTTACAAACACTTATAAGCAAATTCTGTTATTATGGGACTATTTAGTATCTCTAACATGTTACTAAAAATAGTGAAAAACTGTTTATTTTGAATTAGGGGCTTGAAACGTGAATTACAGCTTTCTGAAAAATATCATGCCGATTTATTGTGTTTGAAATTTTGTTCATACCTTACATTAGCTATAAAATAAGAAAAATCAGTTCTCAGAGGTGTGCTTTAACTTTTTTTTTCCACCGCTTCTTAAGTTAAAGACTATTTTTTCTGAATTTCGACATGTACGTAATACGAATACATACACTGATTTATTTTGATAACAAATCGAAGTGTAGCATGGCACTCTCTTCCTACAATATAATAAAATTCCGATTGATCATTTTAACTAAAATTGCGCTAGAACTATTAATTCCGGAAATTACACTTCATTGAAAAATAATTAATTTGTTTAAACAGAATAGAGTCCCCTTTAACTTATTCATTCGGAATTTCAAATTAAAATTCCAAAGCGAAAGATTTCAATCGAAATTTCGCTAAAGTTCTTATTATATACCTTTTTAAAGCGCTCCGATCCCATGCGTTCTCATACTATTATAGTCACGCGCTAAGAGTACAATATTAATAAAAAAAAAAAGAGAGAGAGAAAAAATTACCTCTAAAATGCGCTTGCACGTGCGCGCGGCATTATATCTCCGAAATACATTAAACGCGTCAATGGAAGCGCAACGAAAAAAAAAAGAGAACGCACACACCCGGACGAGCCGCTAAAAATCCTCGGGTCGCCTAGCGCTGATTGACGCAAGAGCAAGTGAGTGAGAGAGCATTTTTAATTGAATCTGTTCGATGGAAATTTATTAGCTCATTAAACTACATAGAGTTAATACATGCAGAGAGAGAACCACCACCGCGCCGCTGCTTGAGCTAAGTACTTATATAGTTTTCGGCAGGCTAAAGGTGCCCGAATGTGTGCGCGTGCGCGCTCTGGGTATTATTTAATTTAATGAATTCGGATTTTGATAGCCGTTTAATCACGTCTGCCGCGCGCGCACTCGCGCCGTTTTGAATCAAGCATCAGGAATAATCTTGGAGACGAGGGTGGCGGCGACGACGACGACGTCAGCGGCTAATGTTTAATTAAAGTAATAAAAATTGAGGATGATTAAATCATTTAATCAGTGCCGCGTGTATGCGAGCGAATGGACTGGATATATATGATATGTAGAGTATATAATAGTTCATTAAAGCAGGCCGCGCGCGTATGCGTCTGTCGTTTTTGTTAATGACATGAATTTTGAAATGTGGAACGGCTCCATGTTTTTACGTACGCGTACATACCTATATATATATATATGTATATGTACAGGTTGAATTATTGAAAACGACGAGATGGAGTATGTCGACCACTGCTACGCTGTTAGAATCGATTTATTCATTTTATTTTCAACCGTGCTTGGAACGCCTAATTAATGCTGACTGTGGAAAACAACTCGTATTGAATGATATAGAATGAGAGGCGTAGATCCACATATATACATATATACGAATAAAGTATCGTGGTAAAATCCTCCCCGCGAGCGCCAATAATAAATGCAAATACCGCGTCGCGCAAAATCCGTATAATTTATGTCAATCACCCAAGGCTTTATTTATAATAATAAATTACATCGGTCGGACGCTCACTGCGGTGTGCGTATTGAATTTATAAAAATTTCCTCTTTGAATATATGCGGCGATATGTACGTATATTTATTATACAGGGTGTCTCAAAAGTAACGGAACGGCTGTATTTTCTTAGGTAAGATATTTTTTCGAAAAGGTGAATATTAGTGAGAAATTCAATGATGACCTTTATTTTGATCTTGACGATAACCTTTAAGGTTGTTTGGAGAATTAATTTTTTATATTGGGTACTGACATATGGCATGGGTGTCATTCAGTTCACTTTTAGTTCAAATGCATCATAAGCCGTTACTTTTCCTATAAGCATTCATTAGTTTTACTTTTCGACACCGTAAATGTCAGAACACAATATCTATTTACTATTACTTACTTAAAGTGATCTGTAAAGACCACCCGAATCTATAACTTGTAAACATATCAGAACGTAAAATTTTTCGCTTTTTCGATTACCGTAAAGTCATCATGAGGTAAAAAATCCTCGTAACCATTAAATTCCCTGTTGAAAGTTACTTTAAAAATAACCTGAGCTCTCTGAATAATCTTACCTGAGAAAATGCAAAGTTGTCCCGTTATTTTTATAGCACCCTGTACATTCACGTTTAATTATATACACACATGCTCGTCATGCATCCAAGTGGGTTTCAACGCGCGTTCGCAAATGACTCGTAATTACTTACATTCTACTTCGAGCGAGCTCTGCGGCCAATAATTACCATCGAATCGATCGATGTACTCGTGAAAATTATCATTAAATAGCTGGAGCAGTAAGAGAATTTCGGGAAAAAAGCTCGCAATCAATTCAATTTGTGGTGGTCGGTCGGCCCACAATTCCCATCGGTAAAGTTTAATTAAACTTTTATTTTTTTCACCTCTGTACTCTCGGTGCTGTTTTTATAGCGAGAGAAATAAAGAGAGAGGGAAAGAGAGAGAGAGAGAGAGAGTGAAAGAGAATTAAAATGAATAACTTGTAAGTAGAGCGTGATGCAAGGACGACTCTTGACAGGTGATAACTGAGGCGAGAGAGAAGAGACAAAAAGCACAGGAGGAGGAGGAGGAAAAGCAGAGGGAAATTGTCCGATCCCGCGTGCGCAAGCAACGCGCCAACGTTGGATCTTTATCGGCCGACTGTTTTGTTCGTGCGGGGGTGAAGATAATTCATGCGGCAGGTTGCTTTATTGGGTGTAACGGTGAATGCGAACTCATGCGCTGAATGAATACTGCTATGTATATTTTTTCTGCAGCCGGGAGTGAAGTTGATTTGAACATTGTTTCACGAAGATCGTGAAGTGCGATTAAAGTGAAGTTGAACAAGTCAAATGCTATCTGATGTTGTAGTTTGAAAATTAGATATTTCTATTTTTATTGTATTTCCAAATTTTATATCACAATTTCATGCAAACTTTTTATTATTATTGTTATTATATTGTGCATGGTAATGTACTCAAATTTAAGGATGGTTGTTTAAATTGCAAATATATTGCAGGAGCAATGTAGTCAAGTAAATCAAGTGTATATGAACGATACAATTATCTGCAGTGAGCCCATAAAAAAATTCTACTTCCATCCCATTCAGCCGATATCCCGAAAAATTCTCTGCATTTAACATACCCGCCATCCTTTAAAAAAATATATATATTCTCTCTTTCTCGACTCCATCTCCCCATCGACCACGGGAAACATAACCGCATATCCACCGCGTATACACGCGGTCCCTGTCGGCCTCTCACTCTCTCTCACGAAAGATACGCACAGGTATAACGTGCTCACATATATACATATAGAAACATATACACAGGTTTAGCGTGTTGCACGTCCGATATGTACACGAGAAAGACCAACGGTGAGAGAGGGAGAGAGAGAGAGGGCGATAAACACCCACTGCTATTCTGCGACAATCGCTCGGGTATGTCGCATTTATCTCGTATGTGCCGCTGTCGTTGCTTCGCATACACGTGACATATACGCTTGCGATCGGCCGCGCGTAATATGCCTCGGGAGCTTCGCGAACGCTCGCCGACACGGCGAGCGATAGCCTAAGCTTGATTATACAAATACGCGCGAGAGAGAACGAGAGAGAGATAGGGACTGATGATGACACCACGTTGGATGTCCCCCCAAGGGATGTGAGAAAACAGTTGGCAATGGTTATACCTTGCTGGCATGTGTACACGATGGCGGTTCCGATGTGTATATTGGTATCACCTATTTTTTGTATATAGTCTTTTCCTCGTTGCATGATTAATTGCGAGAGGTTTTGAAAGAGATTATTTTAGAGGATTTCAAGAGGTGTTGGGTAGCACTCTGGCTGATAATGTGCGGGGATGGTTAGAGAATATGTAGCGTGGGTATTATTTGGTGGACGTAGTGCGGACGAAATTTGCACTGGGATGTAGGTTATCGACGCATTGTACGGGTCCATAAATGAAGAGCTATTGTTGAATATGTATGTATATATATATATATATATATATATATATATATATATATATTGAGATATTTAAGGGTGAATCTTGCTTATATACTTATCGATGTGAAGTAGTTAACGTTTAACTTAAAGTAGTTCAAGATCATATTTTGTCTCATAGAGGAGGTCAAATCAAATTTGGACCTCGCTAAACTTTATTGTATTATTCACGTACAATTTACAATTTACAATACGAATTTTTTACTCATAAATACAATAACTGCGGAATCTTGGACAAATTTAATGTCATGGAAATTAGATATAAACTAAAGGGTTATATAATTTTGACCTAGTTGGCATTACTTAGCAAAGTGCTTGATAAAGTGGCTCGGCGTTAAATTAATTGGAGTCATTCAACGCCATAATGATAATGAAGATTTTTGACAGGACAGTGATTTTCGGTTGATTGGTTATTGTTTGCAGCGTATATAACAAGTCTTTCATGGCAACGAGTGGGTCAGATTTTTCGGGAATTTTTAGAGCAGTGGAATGCCCGACGCGCAGAGATAGGCGTATGCGCGCCGATACGAGCTGTCGTTATATATATATATATATATATATATATATATGGAACACATTCTCTCTCTCCTGCGTATGTATACGAGTATGCGCTGGCTCCGGTGATAAAATATTACGTGGAAAAATTAAATAAAAATATTATCGGCATCGCGTGGCATTTTTGTATTCGAGAGTGTGGGGAAAAAAGAGGAAATTTCTATATGCGAGCAGGCGAGTGTAAAAGTTTTGACCACGTGTATGATTCAATGAATTATTATTAGCGCGATTTATATATTTCAATGAAATTCAACGAAACACTGCACGGAATATATAATTTTTATTTTTTTTCAATACGAACGCGATGGATATCGTACTTTATTTCTCGACATTTAGTTCTCACGCGTACACCTATATAACGTGTTCCGAAATTAATTCCGCGAACAGAATCGGATAGAACGTTAAATTTTGAACAAAATAGTGCGAAAAGCAGGTGATTCAGGCACGTGTTGCGTATACTATTTTTTGACAGAAATGCGCAAAACACTGAAAATTTATTAAAATAATACAAACTAACATAAAAAGGTAAATGTAATAAAAGATGCGAGTCGATTTTCTCGACCGAGCGTAGCGAGCGTGAGATAAATGACGAATAAATGCACATAAATGAGGTAAAAACGAAACGTAATAATATAAATAAATTTAGTAAAGTTTATTAACAAAACTATTACAATAAATATACGAAAACTTAATTATTAATTATTAATAAAAAATAAACTATTACAATAAATATAAAAAAAATAAATCGTACAGAATTTATAATGGTTGTTTGATCCATATAATTTTTTTTATGACACATTTAACTGAACAATTATTCAGATGAAAAGAAAATTCTTATTTGGCAATAGAGAATTGAGATGATTAGTATGGATTTATTTATACTCGTAGCATCGTTTGTTTTGATTAGACTTAGCCTGAACGCCTACAATTCCATGAAATACATATTGGTTTGTTTACTTATTTTGAGAAATTTTTAAGCAAAGGGTTCGAAGCTCGCTCAAAGCAAGTGTTTTGTATAGTTTGTTATGCTTGTTTACCGTGTGCAAAGCAGTGTTTTGCGCACGCTGTGTTAAAAAATTCCTTTACGAATAAGAGTCTAGTATCGCAGGCTGGAATCGCACGTAGTGATCTGTGAAAAGCCGTCCTATAACCAGGCGACCATTTAATTTCGCTATTCGCTGAGAAAAAAAAGAGGCCAAAATCGCCGAAGTGCGGCTTGTGGTAATCACCGAGGTCGCTTATGCTGTAGCAAATTTTCCACGATATTGGCCACATAGTTTTAATTAGAATCTCAAATCTCAATAAAGTTGTGGAAAAAAAAATTTATTAACATTAGAAATTAAAATAGTACATTTCGGACTAGTTTCGAACAGTATTTTATACTGCGAGCGCCGAAAAATCATATGATTTTGAGGTTAGGTTATCTCCGAACTTAGCAGCACCTTCGGTAATTTTTACCACACGCTTCGGTAGATTCAGCCTTACTCAGTAGCAAATATACCATAACCTTTACTGCCCGAGTGTTTCGGTAATTTTTACAGCAGATTTCGGCAGTTTTGGTCACATTTTTCCTCAGTGTTCTCTCCTAATAATGTGATCTCCTAATTGTTCCTTAGAACAATTTATGAATATTCCCGCTTAAGACGTATAACCCAAATACTTCATGTTTCCCTTTACAAGAGAAAAAAAAATATAACGGTACTTTGGCAAAATTTTTTGTTTTTCGTCCCTCAGTCTTTTTTTCCTCGCGCCTGCGAGTGTATAGGGAATATCTACGACACATATAAGCACATCCTGCCACGTACACACACGTACGTTGGGAAGTTATCTCTTGGCGGCGGACACTCGCATCTTCGGAGGGGGACGATGATGAGGTGGCGGAAAGAAATTGAGGGTGCGAACGTGGTGCAGCGAATAAATGTCAACAAATACGTATATAGATAAGGAATAGCCGGCTGTGTGTTTGTGAATGAGGCGTTTGCCATAGATGATATGCACGTGCGTGTATGCGTATAGTTTTTGAAAGCTGGACAGCTAAAGTGTGGCGTGCGATAAGGAATAGATACCAGACACGTAGAGGATGGTGGACGAAGAAAAAAAACATAGACAAGGTGATGGGTGAGGAATATTAGTGGAGTTTGTGTTATAAATATGTACGTGTAGAATGTAATGCATGATAAAATTGGACGATGTGGGGGAGAATATGTTGAGATAAGGAGACATTGAATGATTAATGTTAACGTAGGAAATGTTAGGTAGAATTGTTTTGAATATAAAACCAGGTATGAGAACTGCTCTAAATGAATAAATAAATGTTCGTATTTAGTTAGCAAATGCGAACTATATATTCAGATTTTTTTTTCAACACAAGCGCACGATTTTCGTATTTATTTTCACAGATATTTAACGAAACTAAAGACTGGTTTTAGACCGGCAGGCGAAAAAAAATTCGTCAAGAAGTTATAAAAACTTTATGAGAACGTTAATCAGTTTTCATCACCTGCTAAATATCATATATACACTTGAGTGACGGGTATTTTTAAGTACGTTAAAATCATTGCCTAACTAAATAATAAACATTTAGACCTCAACGTAAACCTCCTTTTCTATTAAAAAAAGGCGCGAAAAATATCATACATAAACTATAAAAAATGTGTGGTGTAGCCTTATACATATTATTATTTATTGAATATATATCCATATGGTATGGCTAAATACAGGTTAAAATTGTAATTAAATCTTCATTAATCAATCTTACCATTGATGTACCTATAGATTTACTATATTATTTTAAAATGGTTATAGTAAACTTCTCAAAATTAACTGGTCATATACGCAGCTGGGTATGCACTACACTCGACAGGAGGTATGCACCGAATATCTGAATCAATGTTAAGTATTCACAGTAATAACAAGCGGAGATGAGATAGAACAAGAGGTAGAGGGACAGAGAGAAGTTTCAAGTTGGAGACACGAAACTCTAACCTGGTATTTCTGCATTACTATGGTCATGTTTCCGAACTCGCCCTAAACACGGTAAGCAATCCCCCCAGCAAGATGTTAAATTATATCTGCTTTACAATTAGCAATGCAAAAAATGTTGAACTGATTTCATCAAAAGAAAAAGAAATTAGAGGGGAAATATGTGTATATTTAGTATAATAGCACAAGAGAACGAGAGAGACAATTGGAGTAACGGTATTATTTCAGATTCAATAGATGTTTCTTTAAAGTACAATGTGATATATAGACAGGCAATGTCGATGTAGCGGCATTGGTCAACTTCCTTAAGAGGATGTATTGGAAACTTGCAGAATCAATATCGGCTCGCTGTAAGAGAGAGAGAGAGAGAGAGATGTCAAGACGTCAATATCCGCCTAGTTATTTATAATTGAAAGTATTATAACTTGCTGAAACAATATTAAGAAGAGACATAGCAATAGTGACTTTAATGAACGGACGAAGAAGGTTTTACTTTGTTTCGTTCATTATGTCCAGTAATAATGTAAAATTATAAGTGTCAATCATTTTGAAGAGTTGATGGTATATTTTGATAAGAAAAATTTGTAATTTTAAACGAGAAAAAAAAAGGAATTATAGGTTTGATAAAAAGTTTCTTGGGAACTCTATTTTTACTCAGTTATTTTATGTGATAAAGCAATAATACGATTGAAATTTATTTAATACTATTAATTAAAACATTCATACAGATTGTGAAATGTTTTTGTACAACATCTAAAGTATATCAAACCACGTACATCCACCCACACTCACGTACATGCATCACGCACCTTCACCAAAATGCATGTTAATACAAAAATGCAAGTACACATAAAAAGCGCATGTGCATATAAAAGTATATGCGTATACAAAAAGTGCATGTGCATAGAAAAAATGTATACGCATACAAGCAGGGCGTTCTACTTTATAACAGATTTTTCCTTAGACGCTAATAATTTCAGAGATCAAATATGCGGCTGTTTTTTCTACAACAAAGTTTATCACACATATCTTTTTCAATATTAGCACCTTTAAAATGCAAGTTTTTTTTGGTGATTTATTTATTGTCGATATGATGGCGCACTTACTTTAGTTATCAAGATTATTTATCGCTACCGTAACTTTCTTTATTAACTTGATTAACTTTTCTTAAGTGCGTAAAACAAAGAAAGATTAGAATAAGATCAAAATAAGATCCATCTCTGCCATGGCACTTTTTGGTCATTTTTAAGATATAAAATATTCTTATAATTATTTTTTATAAAACTACACGATACGCGATATTTTTAGTGTATAATTTTTAAGAAGTATCTCTTTTATTATTTCTTATTTTAAAATATTCTGTTAATAACAATTTTAAATTACATTTGAATATTACTCTTAAACAAATGAAACATAATTGACTTAAAATGCACTTCAATGAAGCGATTATAAACTCAATTATTCTTGAGCTCTTGCGAATTTCATAAATTCTCTCTATTACACCATGTAGCAAACATCCCTTTTTCCACACCCTTCTAAAAATCACGTCTCTTCCAACAAAATTTTCGTTTTCCGTTCCACCATCATCCCTCAAAAACACTACCTACAAATTATATAATTCCTCATTATCGCTAACACTTCCTTGAAATTTCCGTCAGGAGATCATCAATTAGATTTCGCATTTGAATCGACGCACTCGTGCTGTTGCTGCTGATGCCTCCTTTGAAACCTTGCCGACCACGACGACGATTCTCTGGAACGCGCTGATCCGTACGAAAGAGAGAATGAGAGAGGGAAATATGGATCTGAGCACGTCTTCGCTCGTACAATTACGCACGACTGCGCAATTCACGCTCGCGCGAAGAAGAGCGCGTCAAGGGCTCGATTTTTCTTGTATAGAGGAAGCGAAGGAGAGGAAGAGGAAGAGAGAAGTCGATCGACCTGTTACGCGCGAGGTGGCCGCGGTTTCTCGCTCGGTGGGATCTCTTACTTTTTAGATTCTTCCGGTAAAGAAGTTGTCGAGAGTAATAAACCGAAGAGTAGTGTAATTGCGGAGAGGAGTCGGATAGTAGTAGTGGGATTGATTGTTTAGAATTACGTGAATGACTACGTATTGTTGGATGTAATTCCAAGTTGAAGAATATTAGAATTAGCGGTTTGCTTTTATATTATACGAGGTATCAATATGAGAATGAGATATGTAATGGTATTATTTAAATTTTAAATTATAATAATATAATTTTACATAATTTTTATTCATATAAAACATTTACAAGGAATGATATTACCGAAAAATATCAGGTGATTTATCAGCGGATGTATCACCTGATTTGTCATACCACATACCAAAATCTCACTTGATATTCTGCTCCAGATGCTGTAGAACTCGTAAATACAAGTTTTGAAGCGTATTAAACAATATTTCAAGTTTTACAAATTGAGAAAAAATCATCTGAGATATCACCTGAGTAATCAGCTGAAAAATCAGCTGATTTCTCATCTGATATCTAATTTACAAAACTTGTACAATTACAGCGGGCACGAGAGACAGACGCATACGTGCGGTAGCGTGAGCTAGACTGGCAGCATCGTGCCATCCGCGAACGACTCAAAGTTTTATTGTATCCTGACAGTATTTATTTCTCATAATAAACTTTAATTATTCCTTACAACCGTTTAACCATTTTATTGCGTACGCGTATTGTAATCCTCAATCCTGAATCCATCTATTCTACACGAGACACCCCTACATTTTTTTTTAACTTTACGTAAGGTTTTTACAGCATCTGAAGCAGAATATCAGATGGCATTTTGATATTATATAACAGGTGATACATTAACTAATAAATCACTTGATATTTTTCGGTAGGGTTATATGCTCTAAAAGTGGATAAACGTCTTCTCTTGCCATCCATATTCATGTGTGAATAAGTGCCTAAACTGGTGCAGCAATGAGAATACACACACACACACACACACACGCACAAACACAAACACAGTTATGGAGGATGCGACGAGAAGTTAGAAGTGTCGTTCTTTACTTACGTGGTGGTGTGTATATATATATATACACACACACACGTGTAGACCCGTAGGCGGCAAGAAGGAGTGGAACGAACACCGAAACGAAGAGTAAAAAGACGATTACGAGTTATCTGTCTTTTCGTGTTTTTCGTGTCCTCTTCTCTGCTCTCGCAAGCTAGCGAACGTGTACGGGTTGGGTAAGAAAGTTAAGTGAGTTACGGTAATTGAATTGATGTATGATATTGAGCTCTTGAGGGCATGAAGAGAAAGCGAGGAAGAGAATTAGATTCCTTTGTCGACCCGATAAAAAGTTTTCGTTTGATCTACGGCACGGATTATTTAGTTAAGATTTTCAGATTACTACGAGAGGTGGGGTACAGGCACGAAAAAGAATAAGAGATAAACTGTGAAAGGGTTTATCTCGTGTTTCCGATTGAATGAAATCTATATATACCTTGTACGTTTATTGACATTAGATTACGCTTTAAAAGGCTTTAAATTTATTAAATAATTGCCTTTATCACATCATACGTGTTTTAATAACCTCCCGATATAAATAAATTAATAAATAACAATTAATAAATATTCAAAGACTCTTCATATATATGTCACAGCTCTAGTATAAGTGTAGACGCAGCTACTAAACCTTAGAGAACAACTTAAACGAATTAAGACGATTTTGCTTTCATCATGGACCACCACGCACAAACCACTGAAAATCCACCACAGCTATATATCCTCGCACAATCACCGCAACCTCTGCACTACTATACACCACACAATCTCTCTCTCTCTCTCTCTCTCTCTCTCTCTTTCTCTTTCTACCACAACGGATACAATGGAAAAGTGTATATGTCGGATTCATCCCACAAGCTACTTAGCGCGTAGTACGAGATAATCCAACGTGGTCTCCACCCACATATAATGAAATACAACGATGAGACGTCATAAACATATGGCCTAGCTGTGATAAGGGAGCGTCGTCGTTGTCGTCGCTGCCGCACTATACTCCTCTGCGTCTTGTCTTGGTTATAACGACAGCAAGAGGTGGGTGTATATATAGTCTTGGAAGTTGGATCGCGATTCTCTCGGATGTCAATATATATATATAGAGAGAGACGATGATATCCGTGGGGACAGCATATGGCTATGCGGTATGTATGAGAGTTTTGGCTTGGGAATATAAGTAGGTGTGTGTGCTCTCTGTGCGAGGCGTTCTTTTTCTTATCGAGTAATTAGATCTGGCGGGTAGGCGAGCTGATCGATTGACTGCGCGTCGTATAACGTTATTACGTCACTTATATATACGGTGAAGATTTCAAAAGTAAGTAATTAGGGTGGTTTTCGTAATGAGTATATGAGAAAGTGTGTGTGTGTGTATATATGTATGTATAAATAAAGACATTATTTTGTGCACTATGATAAATCTGTCAATTGAAAGTGACCACGAGAAAATCAACTATAATTCGAATTCAAATGAAATCTCTTTGATTACTCGACTAAACATCATCCAACCCTATTTAACCTCTCACCTATATAACCAAGCCGCATACTTAGCCATATTTGACACACTCTCGTTCACCCTATATATATATTTCCTCGCTTGTCAGACTCTACGCATTCCTAGTCGGTGGCAGCTGTGCAGCGCAGCGTCTCGCACGACGACGCGGCGGTATTCAATTACCGCAGTTCTTGACTCGTATTGATTTTGTATCTGTTTCGAGACACACCGCAATGAAGTGAATCCCGCAGGAGTACGATAAAAGCGTGATATATATAAATATATACACACACAGTGAAAGCTTCTCTTCCGAGTTTTATAACGCTTCGCGACTGCTGAGTACGGGTATATCGACAGGCGTGAAAAGAGAGAGAGAGAGGGGGGGAAGTGAGAAGATATAATTAAAGAAATTCTATGGGTAGCGGTGCGCCAGGTCTTATCTAGGTAACGAGAGCGAGACGCAATAACAACAAGAGTACCTGCAGTAGCAAGAGCAGTAGCAGAGAGTCGTTAACGGATCTACGAACGTGCATTTGAATACGGCGAAGGGAAGGTGCATTGATTGCAGGGAGAGACATGCTTATTTAATGGGAGGAGAGAAGAGAACTGGTGTACTTTGGTGTGGACGTTGGTCTCTAGAGGGTGAATGAGACTTGAAGTAGAAGTCGATGAACCGATGTTTTTTTTTCCTTTAGTGATTAATGCAAATTTTGGAGTTTTGCGGGACGGTTAATGATAATTTTTTTAAACAAGAGTTTCTTACTTACCTTCATTCTTGTCTAGATATTTATTCCTATGTTTTTATGATAAATAAACAAACTAAAATTTCTAAAACAAAAAATATTCGTAAATAATAATTACTCAAAAACTGCAATAAAAAACACATACGTGAAAAGAAAAAATTTATGAAATAAGGGAAGGGTATATATATATATATATATATGACAAATAAACATACACAGAGACACATTAATAAATGACTTCCATCGATTTAATAGTTCAATCCACCGTCGACGTGGCCGCGTTCGTTTAACACCTTAAAACTTACACGCAAATCGCTTAATTTCGCAGCCTCCATCATCATACATTCCAATCACACTTTTCACCTCAACATTCCCTTAACACGTACCATCATACTTATATATATTTATAAAGATGTTAGTGTATGCGAGTGTATCCCCTCCCATTAAATTACATACGTAATAACCTCATATATATAACTCATCACACATACTCGCAGGCGTATAAAGTGACGTTGTCGGTTCGTGTATCATGCACTAAACTCTTATATAACCCTTCTCACACCCTACATAATCAAATACAATATACACACTATGTACACGGACTGCGTTTATCGGCGCTTTATAATAATCATAATAATAATATACTCGCACAACTTGTATAGTCGTCACGTCGCGGATATTTTCCTTCTTTGGTATTAGGAAGCGCGGATATGTGCACGCCGTTAGTAGGAAAAAGACATACGGCGACCAGTATAACGTGCGTGATGTCTGGAGAAAGTATATTATATATCTATGCGTGAAAAAAACGCACGTTCAACCGTTATGGGTTGGTTGGTTTCTTGTCTTTTTTTTCTTTACATGTATAATATACCTATATATACGTCGTCGATAAAGTGTATAATTGTTATAAGCAAAAAATCACTTCGCAGTCGTTGGTAACGGTTTTTGTTTTCGTATGGTGGTTGTGGAAATTTTTTTTCAACTATATCTATACAGCCATGAATCTCGTACACTTTATATTATTATTATTATTTTTAATCTTTTTGGTTTTCTTACTGATATATATATAGGTATATATTTATTTATTTATCTTATATTTCGCATATAATATGTACGTCGTCGTCACGTCGTGGACGACAGATGTATAAGTTCGTTTCATCTTTATCGCTTCCTCGTCCTCCTTCTCATCGCGGTCGTTATCCTCGTAATTTTCTCTGTTTACGGTCGATATAGCTGTTATATATCATGTTTATCCTCGTATACGAGTCATATGTATATGTGTATATGCGAACGCGCGTGTTAATAAAAATAGTCTTTCTATGATAAAACATTATGTAATACGTATATGTGTGTGCGTGCGCGCGTGTATATGAGTCTGTATGTGCGTAATGTCACGAATCAATGCGCGGGTAATACAAGTTTAGCGTCCGCGGTTCCAATAACACAATGTATATATGTATACGTATACATCCATTGTCGCTTGGTGACTTGAGGCTATATGGCATGAGGTATGTATAGGTGTATCACCTTCGGGTATATATAGTACAAGTGCACATGTACCATTTGTGTGTATGTGTGTGTGTATGTATTTGTATACAGCACAGCTGAAACGAGAGAACTAAATGCATGTTTGTCTTCTATCCAGAGGGAGCAAGTGAAAGAGAGAGAGAATTCAACAGACGCATGTGTATATATGCTTCTCTGCTTCTGTGATGCATGCGCACCACGTGTAGTGTGTCATGTGTACGTTTCACGTTCGATAATGCATATATATATGTGTGATAATGAGATAATAAACACGCGCGTTGGTATGTGTCGTGATATAATATAAGTAAAAAGGCTCTGAATTATATATAAAAAAGACGTTTTTTGGTTTTCTTTTTCGTTTTATTATTTCGATATCCGATAAAACTATATTTATATATATATGTTTTTTTATATAATTTTTGTTTTTGTTCATAAAAAAGAAATAAATAAAAATTATCAACATTCATCATCATTCGGTCGGCATAATTGCCGAGAGCTGCTTTAATCTATTTACGCGCACGTAAACGCAGAGAGAGTTTGACGTCCGATTTCAAAGTTCATCGTATTTTTTGCCTTTCACTGTACCATATATGGGTTAATACATATAAAATTTCACGTTCATCGGTAGTTCCCATTTTACACGTAAATTTTGTGACAAAAATTACCTCGTATTATACGCACACACACACACACACACACACATACACATATATAAATCTCCCAGTATACATTTTAAAAGTATGACTTTTACAGTACTAAAAATACTCTCTCTCTCTCTCTCATCATCCATACGTATTCGATTTCCCCTCACCTAACCCTTTCAAATCGCAACCCCATGTACACCCGCCCAAAGAAACCCATAACGTCAGCATATATATCATTATACAACTAAAAAAAAAGAAAAAATCGGACGTCAAACCAGTTCATCGTCACGGTGATCGTCGTCTTCTTGCACCATCGACATATCAACAACGCGCTCAGCGCGTTCAGTACTTTATCATCGTCAGTAGCAATGATCCAACAACTACGACGACAACACCGCTAGCACCAGTCAAAGCATTAGCTGCCGAAGATCTTGAAAATTCCTGGGAGAGACGCTGGTTGCGCGCTGCTAGAGTAACGTTCTTCGTGGTCTTGTAAATAGGCGCGCCAAGGACACCTGGTAATGTAGCTTGGCAGCTGATGCTCAGCGAGTCGCCTTTGAAGTGACTACGTTGTAGCTGAAGCGAGATCGAGGCACGTGCTGTTACCGCGACGTCGCCCACTGAGTGCAGGGTCTTGTTGCGTTGGGTGTCCATTCGGTCGATCTGGAATGAGCCGGAAAATTTTAGATGGTATGGGTATTATGTGCGTTTTTAAGCTTTGTTTATGAAAAGATTTCTTTGTTGTTGTGTGATTTATTTATTGGTAGGTGCATGTTTAGGAGAGGTAAATTATTTTTTTATGTATAATAATATATTACCAGAATAAAGAAGTATTTTAATAAATGTTCATATCCAGTCTTGCGCAGGGCACTTGCCAAGAAAACTGATGCAGAATTTTTTTTTTATTAAACATAACACTTAGTTCGCAGAATGAAAATTTAGGAAGCTACCCCAAATAGTTTTGTACTAAAAATACGTTATATTAAAAATACATGATATATTTTGGTTTATTTTAATATTCACATTAATTAACTTTTTTGTCAGATTTGGGCTTTGACCGCCATTGAGTATGAGACTATCTTAATTTAAAACACGAAAAAGTCATTACGAGAAAATGCTGTGTAAAAAGTTAAAATAAACTTCAACAAAATTCTATATAAGTAAATTAAAAGGTGTATAGAATATGTGTATAATCTGATACTAATCATTGAGTTAACGTCATTTAATAATGAAGCTCTGCATTCACTTAACACAAGTTTTTAGGAATTCCCAATTGTTTTTCAGTTTCGCTCTATAGCAAATAACGAATAACTGATACCAAAGAGCAGTAGACGTGTGTATGTACGTTTATCAATTTGTATTTAAATTTAATCGATAGGCCTGGGAAAATCGGAAATAGGCGCACAGGTTGATCCACGTTACTCGATGTCGCTTATAGTTCAATCTAACCACAACATCAATATCAGCGGTTTTCAGAAAAACGCTCATGTATACACGTACGTCAATTTTCACATTTTCGTTCTTCATATCTCGATTGAAATAAGCTTTATAAATTACGTTTGTATCGAATAGCAACGAATTAATTTCGGAGCATTTCATAAATTCTATATTTACATAATTTAATTAGTTTAAGTGCTATCGACACTTTATTATAACAAGTATATCTCACTGACTTTTATCAAATATTTGCATGGTTTATCGTTGATTTATTTCGTTATCTGAGGATACTTTAACGAATTCATATAAGCGAAAAATCAATCTCCTACAATTCATATATATTTTTCACTCCAATTTAAAATAAAATATATATATAGTTTCAGCTCCGAAAATGTATTTGAAGGAGAAATGCCACTCGCTGGAAAGTGTTTTTGGTTTTCCCCTTTCATCGAGCAAGAGATAGATAGATAGAGAGAAAGGGGAATGCACGTGGTGAAAACGATTTTTCTTACTTTTTGTCAATTACTCTGAATCACGAACCGAGCGCACGCGGACGCGCAGAAATGAAAAATAATCGTACAAAAGTTTACTAAAACCAATTTGAAACTTCAGCTTTATCTCTTTTACGTTATCGTCGAAATTCGTCTCGAAACTGAATTTCCGAAAAAATCTTATTTCCCGAAATTAAAGAATCATTTTTCAGCGATTTTATTCCATCACGCATCGCACTCTCTATCAAGATTAAATTTTAACTCTAAAACTCGATTTTTCCGTCATTTCCGTAATAAACTACACGCATCCCGATATATACATATACAATTGAATCAAATAAATTCACATTATACCCCCCTTACGAAAGAAAACCTTTGGGAAAATTATTTTTCAATTACACGGTATTCTCTTCGCCATTAATCTTCCACACCCTCGATTTCTCCCCTCTTCAAAAAGCCAATACTTCACCATATACTAGTCCGGATCTCAAGCCAGTCCTATATTAACACCGCTATTACCGCGCGAACTACACCCCTTATCATTTCTCTCTTTCCACCTCCAAAACTTCTCCTCTTCTTCTCCCTATACTCTATAATTCTCTCTGAAAAATCAACGCCTTTATACGCGCTCATCTTCGCGCACGCGACACTAACTAATTCATCAACCAACTATCCACTATACACACCAGCTGCTTTCCCCTTGAAACTATAAACCTACTGTCAATTTTCTCCCTCTCTCTCTCTCTCTCTCTCTCTCTCTTCGTTCGAAATTATATAGTAGGGGACCATTGCTCTAATTGCATTTCGCGCGGCGGCGTCGATCTTCTCCCTAAGCTTCGCAGAGCCAGTATAGAAATGATATTGTACGCGCACGCACGTCAACTTTACGGGAAAATTACACACGAATACGACGCCTGGTGAGTATATATATATATATATAGCTCTCATTCTCTCTGCTCTTTTCCTCCTACGTCGACACCCCATCGAACATATGGCAAAGTGGGGGTAGAGGATGAAGCGCACGGATGTGGAAATGATTGCAGGGTGTCGAGTTTCACGAAAAGTTGTGCTCTGTATATAGGTATATACTGGCCAGTGGAAGGATTAGAAGACGCGTGCGTATACAACAGTGGCGCTATATATATACACATATATAGGTAATAAATCGTGAGTTCGTCGATTAATGTCGAAAGTTACGACCGCGAGCACGTATTAGTTGATTATATTGCGTGGGCGATGTTTACGGTGTGAGTTGTTTCTTCTTCTTTCACTTTACTTTTTGTTATTTTTTTTTCTTTCCTCTGTATTTTGCGAACAGCGGGGATTCTGATGGATATGTGTGCGAGGAGTTTTATGCGCGCGTATATACCTCGAATACTCTTTAATGCGTTATTAATGCGACGCTAGAGTAGATTAATTAAATAACGTTATGTGCTTTGTATGATTTCAAATGTTATAATAGTTTTTACGTTTCTGGAATTCTGCACTTCGCATAAGCTAGATTCATAAAAGTGCTTTAATTTTGCAGGCCAATTAGCGAAAATTAAATTAAAATTTTGAAATTAGTTTAACGTTCTCTCGCCTGATGGAAGTTTTTGTTTGAAGTGAAAAGTATTTTAAAAGCACGAAGTTGGAATTTATAATCTTTTTTTCAGAATCTTTTTAGAGTAGTTTTTTAAAACTTTTAACTTCGAGTATCTTCAATATTCATGATTGGAAATTTCAATTAAAAGTAGCTTTTTAATTTATCAACACTGATACTTTTTCCCTTACGAATAATAAAATCATAAATGGAGAAATGTTTTTTCCATAGTATAACTCTCACGGAAAAACAAAACCATGACCAACTACTATATACACCCTTTGGATACAAGAATCCCCCCATCATCATCGTACCTTCTTATTATTCAGGTAAAACGTGATCTCGGCAGGTGGTAGACTCGGCCCTGAGGTACAGACGGCTTCGAGCTGCTCGCCTACTTGATAGGTAGGCTGGACGCCCTCAAGCACGGGTTCATTTTGTGGTAGTATGGCGACGCTAATGTTAGCCTCGGCGAAATCGGTCTGAAAGGTCTTCTCAGTGACGACTTCACATAGGTACGTGCCTTCGTAAGCCCGCATGTCTGTAAAGGAAAAACGACGATGTGTCTTTGAATGTTGGTGAAAGAGATCGGAGGGAATGCTGCTTTGCGTCATTGTAAAGATTTTCGGATATAAGATTTTTGTTAATGATTGAATTAACTTATAGATTTTCAATAATTTTATGTCATTTTATGGGTTTGATCTCAATTATTGAAAAAGTCATCGATTGAATGACAATTTTATAATAAAATAAAAATTTACTTTTTTATTAATTCCGATTTATCGGCAAATCATGTCTTCAAGAAATTGATAAAAAAAAGATATATATAAAACAAATAACGATCAACGCCTTGAACAAATTCGATTATCCTGCATAATTCTGTAATCCGGTATTCTAAAAAATTCTTGGAACTAAATTCGTTAAATTATTACAGAATTTCAGAGGGTGATCTAATATATCCAAGGCATTTATCGCTCTATTCGTTTTTAAATTCATTTCTTTTACATATAATGCAGCGATAAGACAGTGTTAGTATATAATAAAGCACAGTACAATGCATCTCTTAACTCTTTCACTGTGGAGCTTAAAAAACGTTTGCGTAAAAAATGTTGTAGAAAACGTGGATTTAGAAATATAAACTAATATACTTTGGGATTCTTGAATGTAGAATTTATAACGAAGGTGTATCAAAATATGTTAATAATATTATGCTCTCTCTGCTCCGTGCTGCCATTTCTACTATTGTCATATAGCCTATTTTCAGTTATCGTATTTCACGGCTCCTTTACGCCGGAGATATATAAAAACTACTTTTTGACCACAACAATAAATATTTTTTCAGGCTTCGAAGGTTAAGTCAAGCCGTAAGATTAAGTTTTTTAACCTCTATTAATTCATTAATATTCTTTTTTGTCAAAGGACTAGCAAATACTTCACAATAGTATCAATTGCTATAAATTTGATTCGTCATATGTTATGATAAATACAAGGATGATTCTCAATTTTTATAAAATTAAATTTGATCTTTACTGCTGAATTTATATTGATATTATACTCACACGGAAAAAATAAAACAGTAAAATCAATTGTATTATGTAAAGTAATAATTATATTTTTCCGAAAATTGAAATTCTTCTCTTAAAAAAAATGAAGATTCTACATTTCAAAATGAAAATGCCACCGATATATTTGAAAACGAACTTGACACTTTAGATTCAGATTGACTGTCGAAAATGTAAAATTTACTAGTTTTTTTCCGTGCATATACAAAGATTTTGTAGCTAAAATGGTACCGCCTATACTCTAGACATGTACACTCTACACAGGGAGGTTATTCTACACGGGCATACTCTACACAGATTTTCTCTACAACGACCCACTTTACACAAGCTTGTAGGTGAAAATTTCGAAAGGAGCATATTCTACACAAGCATATTTTTCACGAATATATTTTACAGATACCTGAGCTTCTTGTAATAATTTCTAAAGGAGTATACTGAACACAATTATTTCATAATATGAACTTATTCCACGCAATTATTGCCTTTATAAATTATACTCATGAATTATTCTAATCAATTAGTGGCCTTAAGCAACAAGTATCAAAATCTTATTGCTTAATTATCTCGTAATCAAAAAATTAATATACTTGCAGTATCATAAAAACAATTATTATAATGAATAAATACTAGAATAAGTGATTATAAATAAAAATTAATTTCTCGGAAAGTAAAATGAATCATTTCATTTTTTCGTACCTTAGTATAATAGATATAATAAAATTAATACTTGATATCAAAATCTGAAAATATCCGAATAAATAATATATATGCTTAAAGATAATTTCATTATAGTGGAAATTGATGCGTAAAAAATAAATTATGAAAATATTTTATATAGGAAATATTTGCGTGGAATAAGTTCATATTATGAAATAATTGTGTTCAATGTACTCCCTTAGAAATTATCACAAAAAGCTCAGATATGTATAAAATGTATTCGTGAAAAATATGCCTGTGTAAAATATGCGCATTTTGAAATTTTCACCTACAAGCTTGTGTAAAGTGTGTCGGTGATTGAATGACAGTGTAGAGTATGCTTTTTTTGAATTTTCTATCGAAAAGCTTGTGTAAAGTATGTCGGTGTAGAGGAAATCTGTGTAGAGTATGCCCGTGTAGAATAATCTCCCTGTGTAGAGTGTGAATGCGTATAGGCGGTGTCACTAAAATGCTTTTCTTTCTCCAGAAAAGTCTACGTTTAAAATTAAATTTTCAAACAAAAGTTTTGATCCTAGCTTTTCTTTTATTCTCGCCATAACACAATTGACATCTATTCATTAAAACACTCATTCTTTACTGATAAAGTACCCAAAATTCTATCTGTCAACTTACTTTTCTTCAGATCCTGCTGATGGCCGAGTAGCACAAGCTTTTGTCCATCGCTTTCCTCAACACTGACGTTCACGCCGCCTTCGGGATAGACAAGACCTTTAGGCTCAAGGCTCGGCGTGTACCTGAATAGCTCGTAGTTGTTGCGATGCCAGTTAACTGAATAGAGATCGTGTCCATAGAGATCATACTCGCAGCGTAGCTCGACTCGGACGTTTCGCGGATCTACGATCTGCGGCACATGAAGCCTATGCACCTTCGGCTGTATGCTGTTTAGGTTCGCATGGCCTGGAACATGCGCAAAGAGGATTTATGTGGTTAATTATTGTCAGCAGTATAGTCGATAAGATTTTAAAGTAATAACTAGTTTATTCACGTATACACACATACATACATGATACACAACTTTTTGTTAATTCATTATGTTTTATTTTAATTTATTAGAAACTGCTTTAAACAACCGTTTAATAATCGCAGATACAATAAATTTTTATCATACTTGTCAGACGCGATAGCAGTTTTATTCAAATTATATAATGTTTAGTAAATTTTTAAATATTGCATGGATATTTCTATAATTCTGTACCGTTAAGAGTATGTGAGATATATTATTCAGAAACACGAGCGCAATTTATTGTGGAAAAGAATCCATTCGCGGTCCTTACTCTTTGAGCCTGTATATATGATTTCCGCAGCAAAGCTTTCCAAATCATAACGCTCCGCATGAATTAATTTACACGAGTCATTAAAATCAAACAGCGTGAATATTTAATTAACAGAATATATATGTTGGAGTAAACGCGGAGATATTTAGCATTCCGAGCATGTTTCGCGCGAAAATTGTAATTAAACCTTTGTACTCGTGTAATGCGAGCTAATAGTATTGACAGCGCACCAATGTTCTATTCCTGGATCATGGCTGTTAGTGAAATTAATGATTTCCGCAAATGATTTGCTGAAATGTCAATTGTATATACTATTGGCGCGTAAATATGTATATGTAATTATTACAGATTTCACTGTATACTATACATAATAATTTTTTCTTAATTGCAGTCATAAGCTTGTGTTATTGTTCAGTTCATTCGAATTCCCGAATGAACTGCTCTTCCCCTCCCTCCCTTTTTCATTTATACAAATAACTTTTATGAGAGATAATTGAAATTAAAAGAAAGAGCGAAAGAAAGAAAAACACGGCAAAATATAATATATCATCGTTGAATGTATCAGCGCCTAATGGATTGAATCCATTTACAAAAGCCGCAATGCCAGAGCAGAGCCTGTAATGAATGAACATTTTATTATACTTTTTCGTTAAACACACCGAAAGATGTTTGTTTATATTTCACACCAGCGTACGACTACGTCGCATATATCCACACAGACGAATTTTTATAGTAATAACTGCGTATACGTTTCACATAATTGTCAAAATATTTTCAACGACTAAATTGATGAATACAAGGCCGGAATTTAATAGAGAGAAATTTTTGGCATGCGCTTCCGCGAACTGACTTGAAATATCCAATTTGATTGCTGTTTGTACGGTACCAATTTGTTTCATTTTCAACGAACTGAATTATTGATATACGTACATAAAATGAACTTTAGTTCCAAGAAATCAGCAGTACAGCTATCATTGAGCTACCGATCACTCTTTTTCGACAAACCGCATTTAATTATCTCAAACATGGCCGCGTCTCCTTTTATTATTCATTACTTCGAATTGGCCAACACTGCCGTTTACATAACGAGAAAATAATCACGTTCGACCCAATTCAAAATCAACGCGTATATATACACAAACCACGCGGGTTATATTTTTAATCACTCCACCGCATTGAAACAATCACATTCTTCCATACATTAAAATCATTTTATTTACCTATACCCCCGCGAATGCACCTTTGTCAACACCGCATCCTATTAAATCAATCAACTCTCTCTCTCTCTCTCTTTTTCCCACACAGTAATCACCGCGTGTTGCAGCAGCGTCCCAGAAACACACATCGTTATATTTATACATATTTACACATCTCGCTCAAAAAGCCGGGGACACGAATTCGTTCGTCAATAAATACACCACACATACACACACACATATATACACATTGAGCGCTTGAACAAACTTTTTTCCAAACCGTGCAAATATACGTATAGTCGTCGCACGACTTTTCGCCGCATGTAAATGAACGGAACGCGCGCGCTGTTCTCGCTCATTAGCAAGTAATAATCGACGTGATGCAAATGTGCACAATATGCCTGCCTCTCTGTCTCTCTATATATGTGTAAAGGAACGCACGTGTATATACGCGGGCTTTTTGAATTTGGAAAGCGTATAATATGCGCATACATATATGTATACATACACACAGTTTGGCAGTGTATATATAAACAAACAGGGCAGAGCGAGACGTATATATATACGTTCACCATATATAAACGAGCAATAAATTTGGCCACGCGCTTTCATCTATGACCGTCCGTTTGCTTATTATATTTACCCTCGCTTGTACACGCGGTGCCCCCCCCCCCCTTGCTTTTATTTTGTGTAGTGGCAACAACAGCAGTAGCATACATAGTTATTTCAATTCACAAAGCGCAATGCATATACGTATAATAGTAACAGGCACGCGATCATGTTTGTCACGCCAATTGCTCTTTGTCGCGTGCTCGTATACGCTTGACTTTTTTCCTCTCTCTATATGTATGACGGCTAATCAACCGCTTTGCTTGCACATATATCTCTGTACATATATATAGTCACACACGCGTAGTTTCGCACATTCCGGGAAAGAGAATCCTTTCTTCAATTGTTCTAACGACGCGTTAGTCTTCTCTGTAAACTGTGCGTTCACTCATTATATAGATCAGCTTAATATACGCTACGCTACTTTGCACGTAAGTTGAAGAGATGAAGAAAGAGAGCAAGCGACACCCGCGCAGCTGTAGTATATACGCATTCCATTTACTCGACGAATGAGTGAGCGCGAGGAGATGTGGGACAATTGGCTTTAATTGGCCTTTATTATAGTAATGTGTGCGTGTGTGTGTGCGTGTCTCGGCTGCTGCGCGTTCCATTCAAACTCATCTCTTACTTGTGCTGGCGCGTCTTAAAGTCGTATCTTTCCGTGTCATACGAAGGGAGAAAGAGAGAGAGGAAGAGGGCGAGGGAGAGAGAGAGTAAGTGCCAAGCTTATCTCGTTAATGTTTTATATACGAAGGCAGAGAAAGAAAGGGAGGCTTTGTACGGATTAAGAGAGAGAGAGAGAGAGAGAGAGAGAGAGAGTGTGGCGAGTATGAGGGACATGGCAGTGTATCTCGTTTTTTTTGTCTTCATTCTTCTTCTTCTCTTT
>JAWWEQ010023241.1:0-27668 GCA_035583055.1 Torymus tubicola | reverse complement strand
AATGAGATGTCAGGCCTCGTTGCACCTGCTAAGTACAATAGGCTTCCAATTGCTTCTCTATATGGTGCCTTTGTTTTGTCTCCGTTTCGTCTAATTCGTCTAGATTTCTGTCCGCTTTTAGTTCTTTATTTTTAACTTGTCTTGTCATCATGGGTGTTCTTTGAGACTTACATTCTTTCATATTAAACCTCTCTAGAATTTTCTCTATTTCAAAGTTAAGGTTCTGTTCTGTCTATCTCTAGTGATTTTAATTCCCAGAAAGTTTTCTGGTTCTCGATAGTCCTTCATCTTAAATACTTGGCTTAATTTCAATTTTATTTCATCTAATTTTTATTTGTTGTTGCCTGCTAGTAATATATCATCTACGTATAAAATCAGCAAGACAACTTTTCCATTTTTCCTTCAAGTAAATAGACAGGGCTCGTTTATGGCCTTTTCCAGTCCTAGTTTCAGTGCCTCTTCAGAGAATCTTACATTCCATCTTTTTAGACTTACTCTAAGGCCATATAAAGACTTCTGTAGTTTGCATACTTTAGTTCTTCTAGTATTTGCATCATAATCAAGGCCGTCTGGAATTTCCATGTAAATTTCATCTTCTAATGTTTTATTTAGGGAGGCGGTTTTGATATCCATTTGGGTTACATCGAAATCATGTTTGTTTATTATTGCTAGCGAAGCTTTTATTACTGCTAGTCTTGATACTGGTGCATACGTTTCTCTTAATTCGTATTCGTTTTTATCCTTAAATCCTCTAATAACCAATCTGCCTTTGAATACTGAATGTCCATTATCTACAGTTTTTCTTTTAAATACCCACTTGGAGTCAATTGTGTGCACTTTCTTGCCATCTCTAGTCATAGTTGGCCTATCTACTATTTGCCACACATTGTTCTCTTCCATCGATTTTATTTCTTCATTAATTACTTCTAACCATTTTAATTGGTCTTCTGATTCCATGGCCTCTAGATGTGTGGCCTAATACATGTCAGAGTTCATCGTCTAATTTTTCTCTATTGTTGTTGTTCTCCGAACTTGTTTAATTATTTTTGCTATTTATTGTAAAACTTGTATCTTCTAGAAGTTTTGATTCATGGCTTCTTCTAACAGCCATGTATTTTTCTCTGTTCTCTTGTTTCTTTGCATTTATTTTTAGTAATTTACGTTTCTTTTCTTCTAAGTTTTTATCTGGTTTATTTTCCGTTTTTCTCTTTTTGGGTTTTTCCATTTTCTTGTTTTGTGCTTCTAGTTGTATCTCCTCTGAGTTCTTATCTTGAGTTTTGTTTCTTTGACTTTGATTTTCTTCTAAATTGTTTGGCGGACATTCATTATTTGAATCATGCTGTTTTCTTTCTGTCTGTTTGTATACATCTTTGTATACTATCTTTTCGTTGCTTCTAACGTGTCTGGAATGTAGAAATTTTTCAGAGGTAGGATGCCAGAGTATGTAGCCTGTTGGTGAGTATCCTACCATTACTGCTCTACTTGCTCTTTCAGAAAATTTCCTTTCATTTATTCGGATTTTGGCATATGCTATGCACCCAAATCTAATTTTCTCTAAGTGGCTTTTGTTTTTCGGAGTTAGTTGAGAGTTCTGTTGAGTGGAGTTTCGAAGTTAAGCGACTTATGTGGTGTCCTGTTATATATATGAACCGCAGTTTCTAATGCTAATATCCACATGCTTTCCAGAAGGCCTGAGTCGATCATTAGTCCTCTAATTTTATTTTTTATCGTTTTGTTAAATCTTTCTGCTGTGCCATTGAGTTCAGCTGTGTGAGGAGGTGCTAGAATGTATTCTATGTTTTCTCTTTTCAATACCTCTAAAAACATTCCTCCTATGAACTCTGTGTCATTGTCAGCTCTAACATAGCACACTTTTTCATCTTTCCCAATAAGGTTTCTCATTGTTATAAGAAATTTCTCTAGACAATCTCCTGCTTCGTTTTTGTGTTTAATTGAATATGCTTTTGCAAATCTAGTGTAGTCGTCTAGAAACACAATTATGAATTTATCTCCGCCGGGAAATGAAGCTGGTTTTATCGGTCCCATTGCGTCTGTCTGTATCATCTCTAATGGTCTAGTGGTTCTAGTTCTAATTTTAGAGAAAGGTTGTTTTTCCATCTTTGACAATATACACACTTCGCAGTCTAATATTGATTTCTCGAATTTAACATCTTTCAGTTTTTCTTCTAATTTTTGTAATGGTTTGAGGTAGCGTAAAAAGGCGTGTCCCAGTTTTATATGCCATAGCATACCTTCATCTAATTTATTCTTTTTGTTATCAGTGTTATTCTCTGAGCAATTTGCCATTTCAAATGACTTTTTATTACTAATATCATCTAAGTCATGTATTTTTCATTATCTGTTTAAAAGAATTTCATCTAGGTCGAAATCGCTTGTTTGAGTGTTTGTTTCGTCTAATTGTTTTTGAGCGACTTTTTCCAAATTCTCCCTCCCAATCTCAGACGGTTGTTTTTCTGTATCTTTAACATTTACTTCATTCAAATTATTGTTACTCAAGTTTAAGACATCCGTCTGTGATTGTTGCAAAAACTCGTCCAATGATATCAATCTAGCCGTACATGCATATTTGTTATATTCTAAGTTATTTTCATCATTTTCAATCTGATTTACTGCGTTTAAGCTAATTAACCAGTTTGGTTTTTCGTATCTCCCAGATAGATACTCTGTTCCCGTGATTTTATCAAATATGCTTAAATTTTTATCATCTAATTAAATTCCTAATTCTGCGTCTACGAAACGTCTAAGGGACATAAGGTTATCTGAAATGTCATTAGCTGCAATAACATTAATCAATCTAATTGTTTCTCTACAATCTATATTTGATTTTAGAATCAGATCACCTTTCCCGTCTATCTTAATATTTGCCGATTCATTTTTATTAGCGCTTCTAATGCTTTCTCCCGTACACCTTCTAAAATTGCTTAAGATTATTGCTTTATTTATAATATTATCGGTCGCTCCGGAATCCGCAATAAAAGTGATTTTAGTAGGGGAGTTCAATTGATTCTTATTCATACATGCGATATAAGTTTTTGCTCCTTGTTGTAATGCCGCTTGTGATCCTCCTCTAGATCCTCTGTTACTGCTTCTCTTAAATACCCTACCTCTAAAATTTCCTCTACCACCAAGTCTATTAAATTTTCCTCTATCTCTATTTGATTTTCCTCTAGTTTGTGTGTTTGTGTTTTGTGTGTGGTGATTGTTGCGGTTATTGTTATTTAAACTGACTAAGCTGTTTGATGGGCCTGCCCTGTTAGGACAGTCCGTGCCTTTGTGTCTTTTCTCACCCTGACAGACATAGCAGAACTAGAGTTCAAACTCCTCTAATGGGCAGTCGGTGGACATATGCCCGTTTCTGTTGCATCTGTAACAGCGGTTGTGTGTCCCCGACTGTCCAGTTTGGCCTCTCTGGGTGATGTTTGCTCTAGAACCTCTACGGTCACCATCTAATTTTTTGTTTTCAGCCTCTAACTGAAAAAGACACGATTTGATTTCTTCTAATGTCATTTCTCTATTGTCAGTTTGCTGTCTAACTAAATAGGCTGATCTCTAAGTTCCGGAAAGTTGTTAGAAACTGCCTGATAAAAGGCTGAACGTTTTTCCTCCTCGGTCAAAGGCACACCTGCGTCACAGCTCTCGTAATCTCTAATTGTCGTATCAAAACGATCACAAAAATCATTTATTTTTTCGTTGCTTCTAATTTTAATGTTGTACAGTTGCGCTCTGACAGAAGCAGCTGTAACGTTAGCTTCTGCTCTTCTAGAATCTTTAATTTTGTTTAAAATTTCTTTGGGATTTTTAATGTCAATAATCTTTTTGTGGTAATACTCATCTAAATGTGTTATTATTATATCTCTTACTATTGACTGTCTTTTACTAGCGTCTAATTGTGAAATTAGTGGGGGATTTATTTTGTCGTCAATGACATCTAGTAAGTCATTTGTTTGTAATTCTGATGTTAAATAATCCAACCAAACTTTTAAGGATACTTTTTGTGTTAATTTGTAATCTCTTTTAATGTTTACTTTTGATTTACTGTTTGCTTCTAATGACTGTCTAAAATTTTGCATAGTTTGATTAAATTTTCCTAGAAAGTTTGTTTGTTGATGTGTGATATTGTTGTCTGTCTCTAATGCCCTGTCATCTAAGTTATTAGTAGTGGAGTTAAGTAAAGGATGTAATACCTATAATCTTCTAATTCTGAGTTCTTCAGCTTCAATCTGCTTATCTATTAAGCTCTTTTGTGTCTCTATAAGTATTTTCATGTTTTTCATAATTTCCTTTAGTTCTGTATGGTTCTCTTTCATACTTCTAAACCAATAGTCTACATCCCTGGCCGCACGCGTAGATGGTAGTACTGGTGGCGGTCCGGGTGGAGTGTATGAGGAGGTTGGAGTTGATAAAACGTCTAATTTTATGTAAACAATTACTCTAATTAATGTTTGGTCTTATTCCATCTATTTTTAATGTTTAAGTTCAGATTTATTTATCAATTCTCTAATCTCTAAAATTTAACAGATCTGTACTGTATCTCTAAACAATTGTTCACCCTCTATTTATATTGTATATTTTCTCTATAGTTAACACTGAATGACTTTATTTAATTAGGAAAGATTGAGGATATTTCATATATATATTTTAAATTACTATTCATTACCATTTTGATTACCATTAGGGTAACATCACATATGTTGCAAAAAGACTACTTACGCTAAGTATACCATATATGTTATTATATAGGCTTGGCTGAAGGCCCATGGCTATAGATGACGAACCTCAGCACCAGAGAAAACTCCTATAAGATTGTTCACCGACTCCATTACGATGAGGTCTTCTCACATCCTGGGAGAGGTTTTACGTACTCTCTTGCCAGAAGGGTCTTCTCATCGTGCGTTACGCTTAAAGCATCGGGCACACATTTGCAGTCGTCTGAGTTCTCCTCGGGACATCGACAGTGACATGTTTTTTGAAAACAAAATTACATATCCGTGATGATAGCGACTGCCGCCAGGCAGCTTAGGCTTGTAGTCACATTCACTAAAACTTCAATCGCTATGTAAACCTGTGCTTAAATAAGAATAAATATTGAAATTGTTAATTAAACCCATGTTTAAATAAGAATGAAAATTGCAATCGTTATTTAAACCCGCTTTAATTAATTAAGAATTAAAATTTTAATCATTAATTAAACCCATGTCTAAATAATAATACAAATTTTAATCCTTAATTAAACCCGCATTTAATTAAGAATTGAATTTTCAATCGTTAATGAAAAACCGCGTTTAGTTAATAATTAAAATTTCAATCTTTAAAGTCTTCAATTACTTATCTAATTAATGTGATAATCAGTCAGAACTTTTTTACATGTTTCAAACGTAAAACCCAAACGAAATCAATGGCTTTAAGGTGTTAAAAGCCATAAAAATATATTTTTTACTTATTTACTTAAAAAATGAACAAATTATTAAAAATTTTGTCGTCCCATAACTATAGAAAGACTTTACAATTCTCTATTAAACCAAATGATCTTAGTATCTTATAAAAGAATACAAATTTTACTACTTTTATGCATAGAATGTATTTATTTTCAGAATGAAGTTGATTTTTGCTTAATTGTGAAGATCAACTACGTTTTAACTTTGTATTTGCACAATATTTTATAATAACAATATTCAAAACAAGCACATGTTGGTTTTGGCTTATAATATTTTTTTGTAAGAAATTTTACTAGTAAAGTAAAAATTAAGCTTAATGCAATATTTAAATTAAATTTTTTATTTTTTATGTATGCTAATGTTTATACTTCTGCTATCCGCTGCTCCAAATTGATATGTATTTTAAGTCTTACGCAATACAAAAATGAAGAGGAAATGCACGCTATAGGTTCGACTACGTGGCTCGTCAATCGGCGAGACGGCTCGACTACTAAATTCCAGTGCGTACGAATGTTACGGTGAGTCAGGAACATTTGTACACTATTCTTGAAAGAGCTCGAAATTTCTACTGTTAGATCTCTTCAGCGAATCTCGTTGTTTTTCCTAATGATGCTAATGGGTGAAGAATATCGCTTTTATATATGACAAAGACTGTGCTAAAGCACTTCGAGTATGCCGATAACAGCGTACTCGCGGCAGACTGACATACGGGTGTTGCTGCTGTGCCATAACACTGCTAGGCAAGAAAAGAAGCTTTATAAAATCCACGCTACAAATCCAAGATATGCAACTTGTGGGCCGGACTCGATTCTAATACTTGAATTGTGAACGCTGGAACATGTATGTTTTATAAATACAAATATGTGCTCTTTATGAGTTTTTTCGTAGAGTGAAATTAAATAAATTTTACTCTATGAAGAATCGTATTCTTATTTTCGAAATGGAAATGAAGTCTGTGCGCGCTTTCTTATAGAGGTAAACATACATACTTTAAATTCTTCCGTTTTTAGTGCACTGGGCTACATGATTTTGTCCTTACTTTTGTGAAATTATGACTTTGTTACATCTATATTTATGATCGTTCGTTTTATCTAGATATTTGGTTTTTCTATTTTAACTTATTTTTGTCGTCGCGCAAAACTGATTTGATAAATTTTATCTATTTAGATAGCGTATAATGCGCACGTATAAGTATTTATTTTTGAGTATCTTTCTTAATTACGCGTTTATTTAACCCCATTGGAAAGACAATTATTTCTATTAAATCGATGGAAACACGTTCATTATGTAAAATATTTAGAATGTTCATCGATTTGCGTTTTGATTCTCCACCCGTTTCTCTCTTTGCCACCACAATATCACCATACGGTCATAGTTGTGACATCTATGAGAAGTGGCGGTAATGTTAGTTGCTATGTAAATAAGTCGTGTAAACCAACCTCTCGTTTCAAAACGTCAGTTAGCAAACGCCGAGAAGTGAGCAACTATTACATTGCTTACCTTTTCATTCATAAATTACTTTCTCTTATTCGGGGGTAAGGCTACATCTAGAATATGTCACAAACATAACCACTGGTATTATTGTTTTGTTAATTTATTTGCAATAAACGTATTTACAATTTTATTGCAAAACACATGCATTTCAAGTTATTTTTGTCATCTCTTTCAGAAAATGCGTGAATAAAAGTAAAAAAAAAAATTTTTATGGGTTAATGAATTTCTAACTTTTTTAATACCAGCTCTACGGCCAAATAAATAGTACCAATCGATAGAGAAGACAAAAATACTTCGAAAATACCTTACCCGGGATTTATTCATTGATTAAATATTTTATATATGTACTCACGCTATATATGCTATATGTGCGCGCGTAAACTGTAGTGTGTGTGTATATATATGCATACAAAACTAACAACAGCCGAACCACGACAG
This sequence comes from Torymus tubicola, assembly GCA_035583055.1. Lineage (NCBI taxonomy): Eukaryota > Metazoa > Arthropoda > Insecta > Hymenoptera > Torymidae > Torymus > Torymus tubicola. The sequence continues at coordinate 20,280 of JAWWEQ010023241.1, read as the reverse complement.
AAGGGCTACGGGGACTCAGCTGTGTTCGCGCGCGCTCTCTCCTCGTGAAGCAGAGCGCAGTAGCGCCGCCCGTCGTACGTCGTTCACACTAAATTTTTTTATAGGATTTGACATCAAGTAGAGACACAAAAAGTTTCCACTAGATTCTCCCCAGAAAGTCCCTGCAGGCTGAAGGAAAAAAATTTATAATTGATTTTGGGGTCACTAATTTCGATCCTTGATTAATCGGATACGAAAGCATCTATCACCACGAAACTTTTTACAGATAGAATATATGTAAAATGTACTTTCAGATGAATCCCTCATATCGTTGGCTGAGGAGAAAAAGATACTAACTCGGGCGAGCGCGTAAAATAGTACTAACTCGGAGGAGCGCGTAAGATAGTACTAACTCGGGCGAGAACGTAACAAAGTCCTAACTCGGGCGATCGCTTTTAAATTTTTGCGGTTTACTGTACTTTCGCAGATAAATTTTGTACAAATCGGATTTTTTGATCCGCTGAACTTGATTTTGGAGTCTCCTTTTTTGTAAAACAATAGGTTCGTGGGCGGGAGACCAAAGGTTTATATTAAATTATTACATTAATATCCTAAGTCTTTTTTTTGAATCGAAAGCGTACGCCCCATAAATCCTCAGATTTAGCGAATTACACGGCCGCACAAAAAAAACAATTGGAAGTCCCAAAAACTTGACCATGGTAGTTATATGGTTTCGTGGTCGCTGAATCCGAATCTGTGGTCCGTTCGACCCCTTAGCACCGTGGCCGGAAACGTCAAAAAATTGCATTAAATTCTAAACCCTAAACCCTTAAACCCTAAACCCTTAAACATTTAAACGCTAAACTCTAAACGCTTAAACTCTTAGATAGGTACATTCAAATTTGTTAGAAGTATATGCAATTCAATAAAATACTCATAAAAATTTCAAACCCATTACTCTTTTTTATGGTAACGAACTATTTTATTGTCAAATGATTTACGAAGTGATCACGCTTCCGCTTTAATGAATCTAAAATTACACTTTTTATATTCCCATATAGATGAGTTTCTGGAAAACCTAGGTGAGTACAGCGAAGCGCAGGGGGAGAGATTTCACCAAGATATCAAGGAAATGGAGCGTAGGTACCAAGGAAGATGGGACATAAATATGTTAGCAGATTAATGTTGGTCATTGAAACGAGATCTACCATCAACATCGAAAAAGCGGAAGCGTCATCCACTTCGTAGATCATTTGACAATAAAATAGTTCGTTACCATAAAAAAGAGTAATGGGCTTGAAATTTTGATGGGTATTTTATTGAATTGCATATACTTCTAACAAATTTGAATGTACCTAACTAAGGGTTTAAGCGTTTAGGATTTAGCGTTTAAGGGTTTAAGGGTTTAGGGTTTAAGGGCTTAGGGTTTAGAATTGAATGCATTTTTTTGATGTTTTCGGCCACTGAGCCATGGGGTCAAAGGTACCACGGATTCGGATTTAGCGACCCCAAAAACATATGTATGTACTGTTAAACCTTGATTGTCGTTAATTTTGTACATTTGACCTTCACCGTGAGGTGATGGGATCAAACGGACCACGGATTCGGATTCAGCGACTCCAAAAACATTTAACTACCGTTGTCTAGTTTTTGGGACTTTCAATTTTCTTTTTGTGGGGCTGTGTTATTAACGAGAAAAATGTCTTCTGCTCATGAACTTATTGTTATACAAAAAACTAGACTCCAAAATCAAGTTCAGCGGATCAAAAAATCCAATTTGTGCGAAATGTGTCTGCGAAAGTACAGTCAACCGCAAAAATTTAAAAGCGAGCGCCCGTGTTAGGGCTTCCTTACGTTCTCGCCCGAGCTAGTGTCTTCTTCCCCTCAGTCATCGATATGTCATATTTACTTCTGCATTAATATAATATAAGAAATGTGCCAAAAAAGAGAGGTTGGAAAACCCCAAAACAAAGTATAAAGGGTACGGCATCGCCCTGCTCGCTTCAGGCGTCACGTTACGTTCCTTACTTGTCAAGCAGCGCGCTGCCGCGCTCTTGGATGTATGTTTATTAGTTTGTGACGGTAGCCGCATCTCCTGCCAGGTGCTCAAGAGTGCTACCAGAATTTGTGAATGGGGACTACAAGAATTAGGTGGCTTAATTGGAAGCAAGTTGGGAAATAACTCTTGTTTTAGCAAAAATAATAAAGGATTTATTAACCTATTTACAATGACAATAGCAATAATGCGATGCCAGCAGCCGTTGGTTTGGCTCCGCACCCGTTAAGCCATCTGTAACAATAATTTAGAATACGCACTTACTTCGGAGTTTTCGCAATTAACGTACGCTACGCGCGCTTCCTCTCACGACAGGACAATTCTTGGCGTAAGTCCGTGCGGGTGTCGTCTCGCAATCGTCTAGGCACGTGTGTGCACGAAGCGTAGGCGTTTTCCCAGCTCCGAGAGTTAGTTCGACTTTTCCTCGCGTGTACAAGACGGGAGAACCAGGACTGGTCCAGTGTTCCTCAGTCTAGCGAGCGTCTCAAGCAATAATGAGGGACACGTGTGTGCACGAGTCCCGAATTAGTCTTGGAGAAGGATTTCGATGCAAAAATGACGCACTCGAACATACATACACAGATACATACATACACAAATATTTTTTAAACAAGAGAGAAAACTTACCATTTTTATTTATCGCCACCACCACACTACCACCACACAGTTGTTTAGTATTCAGTTTATTTCCACTATTATTGTTATTGTCACTATTATTAACACTATTATTGTTATTAACACTATTATTAACACTATTATTATCACTATTATTGTTTTCACATATTTTTCATACAGTTTTTTTATGAAAACTGGCATTTTATACCGGTACATGTGGGGCGCACCCACTCACGACATCGTTCGCAGTACAGCCACTTGCGTTTTTGTAGCCGACGCTGTATATAGAGCGTAAGTCCCCGAAATATGGGCAAAATCCTAGTGAAAGTGCATGTTCTTAAAGTGGGAGGACCGCTCACGCTCTCACTGACTGGAGCCAATGGAAGGGTTGAACCAGGTCAGCCGAGCGCAGGTATGAAGGATTACCTGGTCAGTATTTCCTTATACCCGAAGATGCGTAGGGTAAATCGCACACCGTCTAGCCCGAGGAGAGGATTGGGTCAGGTGTCGGGACGGACCCGACACCACCCACTCGATAGGGGTGACGTTAAACCTTTTGCTTTATTATAGCGCGGGCCCATCCCGTAACCTTTTTTCTGTAGAATTACTAGGTGCCGATAAGGCTGACTACCCGATAAACCGCTTCTCGGCGTTGGCATCCATAACTAGGGCTAACACAAGGCGGGGATGGCACGTTCTTACGCTCGTAAGAAACCCAAGCAATGGAGACAAGTGGTGCTGATCCGACCTGTGGAGGGAAAGACGTTCGCGAACATAGTACGGACGCTACGCACGGCCGACATAACTGGCGACAGTCTCACTGTCAAAAGTGTGTCGAAGACCAAGGACGAAGCCGCAGTAGTTCACACATACGGAGGCGGACGACCACGAGACAAGCTAAGCGGTCTCATCCGGGATGCCGTAGCTGATCAGGGTGTCATTAAAAATATGACCCCAAGAGTCGCTGTGGAGATCTGGGATATGGACTGCTTGACAGAGACGCAGGAAGTACAAGACGCACTGCTGAAAGAACTGGAACAAGACGCGGAAAGAAAGGTCTCGGTGCTCGGCCCCAATAGCCGCGGACTAAAGATCGCTGTTTGCAGTTTCTAAAATTGCTGTTTCTAAAATTAAAGTGAATAGAAATTTTAGAGGAAAAGCATTTTGTTATTTTTATTTAAATTTTGGTAACTTATAGACAAATAGTGTGTTCTTCTAGTAATAAAAATTAATATCCTGTACAGGATTGATCACAATATAAAATATATGTTTAGGCTTTGTGATTAGTTGGTACTAAAAGGATTTAAAACTTTTTCTGAAAATTTTAACAATAAATGATAAAAATAATTATACTGTAATTGTTTTTCCTTTTTCAGTTGTTAAAAATAGAGATTTTATTAAATTCAGGTCTAATAAGAATAATGTTTGGTATCAAATTAGTTTAATTGACTATTTTAGGAACATGACCTAAATACGTTCAACCAAATTTTCCTTTTTTAAAGTACTTTAAACAGAAGGGATTTTCCATAATCTTTCATTCTCAAAATTCGCATTAAATTATTTTAAAAACACAATAAGATTAGCTTATTAAAAACTATATCATTTTCTTTACAGATATTCAAAGCATCATTAAATACACAGAACACAACAACTAAAAAGCTACACATGTCGTCTGCACAGACGATCTGACACAAAAGTTGTCGCGCACACAAGGGCGCAAAGAGCTATAAATTCTAATTCTGCAGCTAGCAGTGCGCGAGCAACTCGAACAAGTGGAGAGATGATTGCGAAGAATCGCTATGTACGTGCGACGTGCTCGGGAACGAACTTTATAAATCGAAACGAAGATACTTACTTCGCGATCAAGCAAAAGAAGCGCGAAAATTAGCATTTACATTAGATATGTGCATGAGATATACGTTATAACTATAAGTTATCCATCGGTTATCACTCGCGCAAAACTAAAAAAGTTTCTTTTATCAAATTACAGTGAATATCGGAGTAATTTATTCGAACGATATTGATGTGCTATTTATTGTAATGTTTTGATTAATAATCAATAATAAATGGAAATTTTCATGAATTACAGACGTGATATACTGCTGATATAGTTTTGTTTGCATCTTCCTATCTTAATATTTCAAAGAGGCCCCTAGTGGAAATCCAAAACATTTTACAGCTAATAAGTGGGTATTTATTTTGGCGATGACTATAAAATAGGTATTTCTTTTTTCCAAATTTTAGCTCGCGATGAAACGCTTTTCCTCCTATTATTTGACCATTTTCTAGATTGAAAAATAGAATGAGTTTATCGTAGATTGGCACAAGCTAGTTTTTATCTATTTAAGAGGTTTTAAAGTTTCGAAAATATCTCTAAAAGGGCTATCGTAAATATTTTTCTGGCCTTCATATATTATTTATATTGTAGAAATCTATGAGTTAAAGTTATATATCATTCAATTTAATGTCGAATTTGTAAGAAAAATTAAAAATAAAATTTTAAGATTATGTCATTTTAGTGCCAATCTATTAAATGGGCATATAATGGGAGAAAAAGCGTTTCATCGCTGACAATTAACTGACCATTTTTCCTACCCATTTGTTAAAATTCTGGCCATTTCATGATAGACAAATTTCTAGCAGGGGGGATATACGTTTATCCATGTGAATACCGACATAATATAAAAATTCACAAAATAAATTTTTTTTTTAAATAAATATACATCTGTAATATTGAATTCATTTACTTATTTACAAAATAAATGTACACATTAAATATTTAAGGAGATCATTCGCATTGAAATTCGAAAGCCTAATTTTAAACAATCATACATCGAGCTACTGACATGGTAAGCTCATAAATCAGAATTCGGTATATGCCGTAATTAATAAATTACACTATACCATTGGTAACCTGATTTTTGCTTAATTAATAATTCGTATTTCCAATAATACTTCCGATATAAAAATCTTCGATGTTACTATTAAAATCCGACTATTACATTCGAAATCAAATTTGATAATTTCACAAATTAATATTGTATTCTGATTTGATGAAGTCCAAAACAATTTTTTTACGTGGACTCGGTTATACGCGAAAAGAATTAACATAGTATAACGAGTTCCGGAGAGTCGACGAAAAAATGCATATTTTAATTCTCGACCGCGATGCAAAAAGCTCCCCGTATTTAACATTCCATTAATACTGCATACAATTTTGCTTCGCTGGCGCGTGACTCCCTTTGAGCGCGAGAAGAAAGAGATCTTCCTCCGTGTAAGTTTCATTTCGTCGAGTAAAAACGAACCGTCGTCGTATAATTTATGCGGGGCGGGGGGGGGCGACAGTCTCGCAGCGCTCGTACTTATACATTCACCTAAGATCCGATAAGTACTTGGCTCGAGAAAAACGTCTGCGCCCGTGGAGAACACATGCCCAGGCGTTTTGTGTACGTTAGCACGAGCATACGTATACGCACAGGTAAACACGTATATATACAGAGGCAAAAGTTCGGAACTCAATTCGATGGCGGTATTGTCGAGTTCTCTTGCTACCGCCGAATTTGATTATCGAGCCGCCCAAAGCGCGCACGCAAGGGTCAAGCCACGGCTGAATTTACATGAAAGCTCGGCTTATGCAGATCATCGACACAGCGCCGAGGTCGATATACGCTCTCGCGCCAGGCTGAAAAGAAGTCATACGATTAATGCGCAACAGGCGAGCGGCCGCACCGCGATCGGATTTGCATTGTGTTCTCGTACAGCACTGGCAGTTTGGATTTTCCCGGCTGTTTGAGAATGCCGTAAATTATATATGAGTAACATGCTGTGGGTGGTAAAAATAAATGTGAACAACATTCAGAAAAATTAAATTATAATATATATTAAAACTGTTTATAAAATCTTAATTACTATTCCATAATTACTGTCGATGGAGAATTAAATTACAATTGCTTAATTATAAAGTCGCTATAGATATTATTACAAAGAATTAATATGAGGCTGTATGAAACTGTTACAAGATTGGATGAGTATGTGAGTGTTACAAAATTATTTGAGTGTATGAGTTTTGCAATTGAGTGTTTATGTTGAGTTTGTGTATGTATGTGTGAGTTGCTGAATTGAATATTGCCGTTACAAATAAAGTTTCATTGAGTGACTCAGCGAGTTTCTCTTTAAATCTGTGTAGTCACGCAGGTGAGGATAATGATTCCACTGATGTTAAGATTCACAATTAATTATTATTGAGTTAATTGTGATGTTATTGAGTGTGCACGATTAGATATGATTGATCTAATTGTGCTTGAAAATTACCGCTTAAACATTGCATTAATCACTTTCCGCATCAACTCACGGGCGCTGAGTTGTAGGAGGTTACCTGTGCACGTGCGCTGCCGTGTTCTGCAACAGTGAGTTTCTCCAACGATGAATGTTGCGGATGTCGGTGGCGTGATGAGTAGAAGCAAAGATGAGAAGCGTCCAACATGAGTATATCCACAGAGATGAGTGTAGCCGAGGATGCGAAACAGCCGTTGAGAGAAGCCAGATGACAAGCCACAGTTGTTGGCGCTGCTGATGAGGAGTATACGGATGAGTGGCCGCCGTATGAGGATGAACCGCTGTATACTTGACTATTTCCCATGCGAATTACTGACTGTGCGCCCAGTAACGTTTTCCATGTTTCTGATCGTCCCGATGAGACTTGAGTGAGAGATAATGCCGGGTGAGAAGTACAAGCGGCCGCATTGCGAGCACGCTGAACTTACTAAGAGAGTAACTGAGTATACCGAAAGAGAAATACAAGCCAGTGTAGCCAGGTTGTGGCGATTAATCGCCACATTAACACGGGTTTTAATTACTATATATATTTGTTTACTGGTCATAGTGATACAAGCAGCCGCATAGCGAGTACGCTGTATTAACTAAGAGAGAGTGAGTGAGAGAGAACACGTCCGTCTTCTTCGTTTTGAACTTGTCATCGCGGCGTAAGTCAAATCAGTGTCTCTCATTTACATGTGTAAAAGTGAGAGAGACAGCATGAGTTTTTGCAATACTCGGCTAATAAGTGTAGCCAGTCTGCTGTTCCGCAGAGAGTAGCTAATGAGTGCTGTCGTCACGCGACCACCTACTGAGTTGTCCTTTAATTGCGCAACCGCGGGAAATTAAAATACTGATAATTCCCAAACACCGGCTAAAAGTTATGCGCAAAAAAAGGACTTTTCTTTAATCAAAGTTTCAACTTTGTCAAGAATATCAAATCTACTTTTAACAAGATCTTTTATGAATCATCAAAGTTCGGTTTCTTCTTGAATATCCGGCTTTTGACTTAACGGTATGTACCTTTTTGCTTGGCTTTTTCCTTAACTTACTTTGATAAAAGTCATTTGGAGATGCTCGCCTGTATTAACAGTGAATTTCAATAATGAAACTTTGAAAAATCCAATGTGTGAATTTTTCCGCAATACCTGAGAATAAAAGCGATTATCCAAAACATTTTAATTTATTAGATTTACGGAGTTTGTGCACTACGTAAATGCAAATTGAAAGTCATATTTTCCTATATTTATTCTGAAAATTTAGGACAGTCATAAAAAATTTACGTCGAACAACAAAATTTAATGTTATAATACAGTGTAAATGTATTAAGTTGAAATAATTCGAAAATTAACCATTTTACAACATTTCTTTTATTTGCTATTTATAACATTTTCTGTTAATAAAGTCAATATATAGGCGTTAAATTGTACGATATTATATGGATAAATATTTACTTTTGTATTTAAAAAGTGCCTGAAAAATTTAATATTATATAAAGCTTATAAAGTAATATTAAAGTTCTTTATTGTTGTGTTGATTCTATCTCACAATATTCATGTTTTATAATATTACTCATCAAATGATATTGCAAGTTTTTATCGTCAATCAATAATATCGCTCTTTCTTCGTTTTATTATACCTATATACTAAATGATAGAAACTATAGCACAGCAATAGTGCCTGGTAATAATTTTTATTTTAAATAGATTTATTATTTCATGTACACACATGCATACACGTTATTGAGTATGTATATAGTTGATGAATAATTAGTAATACGTATATAAAGCAATCTAACGTTTTTAACATATAATAATCAACGACCTATAGAACCATGTATGTGTTCATAAAAAGTAAGAAAAATAAATTGATTGTATAGAAATAGTAATTATTAAAAGTATGTAAATATTCCATATATATTCTAAAACAGGTGAAATGCTACGTAATTATGTATTAATATACAATACAAACGCCTCTATACTTGTAAATACAAACATACCATTACCTTGTGAACTGTGACCCAGTATATCTTAATTTGGTCCGGGACAGGCCGGACGCGTTGATTCACTCATAATTAGAGGAGTATCGGACAGCTCGCCAAAACCTGAGGCACGCGATCAATGATAGCAAAAAGAAATGCTGGACAAAGCTGATCAACGAGGTGACGTCGGACCCCTGGGGAGCGGGTTACAAGATCGTTATTCGAAACCTGGGACGGAATGGGCCGCCCGTGATCAGAGACGAGAAGACAATGGACAAAAACGCCGACGGACTCTTCCCGACGCACCCTGAAAATGTGTGGAGGGAGGAGAAAATCGATGTTGATGGAGTGCCTAAACTCATCCGAGGAGAGCTCAGCGCGGCTAGTGCTGAACTCGCGGCGGGTAGGGCACCAGGCCCGGACGGCATTCCGGCAGAGATTCTCGGAATCGTTGCGAAACGACGTCCGGGAATACTTCTGGATATGTACAACACATGCCTGCTGGAGGGTGTGTTTAGCAAAGAGTGGAAGACGGCTAGGTTGATCCTCATAAATAAGGGAAAAGGTGGGGATCCGAATTCACCGTCAACCTACAGACCGTTGAGTTTGCTCAAAACACTGGGCAAGCTCTTCAAAATGCTGCTCAGACCGCGTATCCAACAGGCTGTACAAGCCGCTGGGGGCCTGAATGTTAGACAGCACGGATTCAGACAAGGACGGTCGACGATAGGAGTGATCCGAGAGGTTGTCGACTCTTTTGACAGAGCACAGACGAGATCCCGCAAGGACAGGCCAATAGTGCTCCTGGCTACACTCGACGTACGAAACGCCTTCAACTCGCTGCGGTGGACGGAAATCGTGGATGCATTCTCAAGTGCTTCCCGTTGCCACCCTATATGCTCCGAGTTTTGAAGGAGTACCTACGGGAGCGCCACATTACATACGCGATGGAGACCGGGGTCAAGACAAGATCCTTGGTCCCGACGTGTGGAATGGAACATACGACGGACCTCCTAGCTCTTGAGCGAAAGAGAGTCTATGATACAAGTGCAGAGAAAGGAAGAGAGAGCGCTGCCCCTGACGCACGTAAGAAGACGCGACGAAGTGACAAGTACAAGTGGATGAGACGCCTCATAAAAGACGTACGACTGTGGATAGAGAGGGCTGGGGACAACAGTTCTGGGCCGGATCGATGAGAGCTGTGGAAGCTACATCGTGGCTGTGTGCCCGGTGTAATGGAGGTGGGAGTTTAGTAGGTATTCTCGTTCCAGGCTTGTCGCCCTCCTCAAGGGCGGAAAGGCTTGAAGGACCGAGCCCTACACACGGGGTATTGAGGCCCGTACGTCCCCCCCCCCCAGGTTGCGTAAAACGCATTCTCCAACTCCACGGATAAAAAAAAAATAATAATAATAATAATAGTAATAATAATAATATATTTCAGGTCAACGAAGTACGTATACTTAACTGATATTTCTGGGACTAATCACCCTGTATATAGTTGTTATTTCTCGGACGTCTCAGAAGTAATTTTGGTATATAACTGTTTCTGAGACTTTGCTAGAATTCCAACTTTGAGAGTTCGGCCACAAAGGGTTATTATTTCTTTAGTCAAGCTTCGAACTCTGAGTGTAAGGTTCCGAGGTTCTAGAAATAATAGTTATATACCTTTATATATGTATATATATCAATTCATATACAGTTGATATACATATCTCCACTATTGAACATTTACGATTATTAACAAAGATTTACTTTCAGCATTCAATATTAAATCATATCAGTAAAAATTTATAGTTAATTACTATGGAACAGTTACCACTACTTTTGATTACTTATTTTTATTTTCAAAACTTGCTTATACTTTTGGACGTTTGCTTCTACTCACACTACTACTATTGATATTTACTACATCTATTGGAGGTTTACCATTGTTACGGAAACTTTACTATCATTTATATGAATACCTTACTTTTTCAATTGATACTTAACTATTATTTATTTATATCAAAACTTTACTATTCCTATTGAAAGCTTACAATTAATTATATCGAAATATTACTATTATTACCCTGTTGAAAATATTCACCTAGATTTCCGTGTCGATTATCCATCTGGATATCTACGTGGATTTCACATGGATTCCATCTGGATATCTACGTGGATTTCACATGGATTCCATGTGGCTTTCACGCGGGATTCCACGTAGATCATCTACGTGGAAATCCACATAAAGACTCCATGTGGATTTTACTTAATCTGCACAGGAAATCCAAATGGATTTTTGAAAATCTACGTGGCCCTGTTTAAAGTATCCAGACGGATTTTCACATCGATTAATCACATGGATATCTGCGTGGATTTCCACATTGAATAGTGTGGATGACATTTGGATAGAAGTGGAAATCCGCGTCGATTCAGTACCATATCAAAATCGCGGTAAGAGCCAACCTTGTACCCCGTCGGTTTTTTGGAATAAAAAAAAGTATTATTCCAAAAGTGTGTCCCGTTTATTCACCGGTAAACTTTACTCAACGGGCTGAGACCATCTGCGAGAGTAAATGTCCGAGTGAAAAAAGTGGGCGGGGAGTCAGCGACGCTTGCTCATATTCTCTAAGGACGGCCGATTCCTTTGCAGGAGCTGCGCTGAAAGGGATCGCGCTTCCTACAGGCGGCGCGCGAACTCGATTCTTGGCGAAGTATATGCCATTTTAGATCTCCCGGCTCCCGTGCGCGCCCGTAGTTGATCGTCGACGAGAGTTTAGTTCACGCACCGCCGGTAGACGGTGGTTTTATTAACAATGTTGACATGGATCGACATTGTTAATAAAAGAGAAAATCCACGTGGATTGTTGACATGGATATCCACGCAGATTATCACGTGGAATCCATGTCATTCACATAGTTATCCACATGGAAATCCACGTGGATATTTTCAATAGGGTTGACAACCTGTGGATTATACACGAGGATATCCACGTGGATTTCTACGTGGAATCCATTCCACCCACGCGAAAATTTACTTGGAAATGTAAGTAGATAAGCCATGTGGAAATCCGTGTGGATATTTTAAACAGAGCCCCGTAGATTTTCAAAAATCCATTTGGATTTCTTATGCAGATTAAATAAAATCCACATGGATTTTTTACGTGGATTTCGACGTAGGTGATTTATGCGAAGTTCTATATGAAATCCACATGGAATCCACGTGAAATCCACGTAGATATCCACATGGACAATGCACATGGAAATCTACGTGGATATTTTCAACAGGGTAAACATTTTTTTTACTACTGGGTTCTGTTGGAGCTTTACTACTCTTATTGAAACTTTACTATTATTCATATTGAAACCTTACTATAATTAAACATTCTATTAACTACTAAATTTGCCCTTTACTTCAAAATATTTTCATTTTAGTTTAAGCCCTTTAGCCCCGTAATTTAGGACCAGGAAGAGTTACACGATCTCGAATATGTTATCGTGAAATTGAGTGTGATGATCAGGAAGGTGAATTCCATCGTCGTAGATTTGCGAAAAATGCACAAAATCAAAGATTACAAAGATTGAGTAAGAATAATAGTATACAAATAAGCAATAACATTAAAGAAAATTATTTGGAAGAAATGAATATTGTATGTATACATTACAGTGCAAAACATTTTGTAGCTGAGAAGGTCTATAATAAAAAGTAGAGATTTTTTAACATGTCTGGAATTATAATAGTACGATTTTATTTGCGTCGTTTAATGCTAATTTAGTTGATTTTCCTACAGTAGATAGAGCACCATGTTGTTTTAAAATTCAAGGACAAATATATTACCAAATAAATGAGGCTTTGTTCCCGTCCGAGAATGATAGTACGAAATATGGTCAGCTTTTTATTGTGGATCTTCGGGAAACAGGAAATTATAGATTGACAGCAAATTTAGGATTAGATAGAGAAATTATGTACCAATTAGAACAAACTATAACACAACAGAATATTTTCGCGTATTCTTACGCAATGAAGAAAGAAAAAATTGATCGCGAGCGTGAATTAGCAGGAAACAATAAGGAGCCTGAATTACCATTATTATTTAGTTTGAAACCAGGGTAGGATCGTAACTGATGCAATTTACCAAGAGTGAATGAAGTTGCTGCTTTTTTCATTAGTACAGTAGATGGCGGTATTCCCGAGTCATCCGTTACGATACGAAATAAGAATTCAGAAATATTACATTCAATAATTTCTATGGACTCAATCGTTGAATGGTTTATCGACTTTTTTATCAATATGGATCATTTAGTTGGCATAAAAATATAATGAAAAGAAATAGTAATAATAATAGAAATGTAGTAATAAATCATGGCAATGACGGAGAATAGGAACATCAAGGACGTCGAGTAACAAGATTTTCTTACATTATATACCGAATAAGTATTAGACCTGACGTATTTAATGTATTTTTATTTGGTCGTAGATTATTTTACCAGTGGATCGTAGATAGTTATGTTAAAGTAGAAAGGGATCGGACTGAATATGTTCGTAATAATCTTTTGAAGCCGTTTTTACGGCTTCGTATTGAATCGTATCAAGGTTTCGTTAATCATTTAAATAATAGTGCAAATAATATGTATTGTCAAGTAGAAAAAGTGATAATTTTACCATCTAATTTTGTCGATTTTCCTGTATATATAACGCAAAATTTTTAAGATGCTATGGCTATAGTTCGCAGTAAAGGTAAACCTGATCGTGTTCATAACGATGACATGCAATCCCAATTGGCGCGAAATTCGTGATAATCTGTTTCCCGGTCAAAAAGCTCCTGATTGTCCTGATATATGTGCAAGAGTTTTTCATTTCAAAAAAGAACGTTTATTAACACTTATTGTAAAGGAAAAGTATTTTGGTGATGTTCATTTATCTGTTCATTTATGTGAACTACAATCGATTATCGATTGTAATAATTATTATTGATGATATAAATGATGAAGTAGGTGTAGCAGCTGCATTAAATCGATGAAACACATTATTGATGCAAGAAAATATACTTATACTGAAATTCCAGCTCATTATATTTGCAAATACCATAATGGATATGGCAATAAAATTTTTAGATGGTGTAAACGAAAATCTCGCTTCAATTGTATTGGGCGTATGTATTCAGTAAGTCCAAGTAAAATAAAGTTATTTCGATGCAGATTAGTTTTATTACATCGTAAGGGAGCAACGAGTTTTAGTGACTTGATGACGGTAAATGGTGTTCAGTATCAGATATTTTCAGAAACCTGCTTAGTGCTAGGTTTTTAGAAGATGATGATGAATGTAATCGCGCTATGCAAGAAGCTGTTAGTTGGATGCCCAGCAGTTTACGTCAGTTATTTGTTCGTATTCTGATACATTGTAAACCTGTACACCCAGAAGATCTCTGGGAAACTTTCAAAGGAGTATTATCAGAAGATTTTCTGAGATTACATAGTGATCACAATAGAGCAGCTATATAGGCGATACAATATGTTAAATGATGAGCAGAAAGAAATCGTCGATGTGATTTGAAGAGTGTCAATGTTTTTCATTCCGGCGGTAGCAGGTGCTTTTATATTAACAATTCCGGCGGTTCTGGGAAAACATTTGTTTATATCACATTATGCCATTTTAAAAAATGTCAAAGTAAAAAAGTTTGTTGCATGGCTTTTACTCAAATTGCCGCAACGTTGTTACCAAAGAGTAAGTACAGTTATCGTATTCTTCATCAAACATTGCTGTGCAATTAAAAGAAGTACAATTTCTAAAGCAAACAGATGTTTTTATTTGGGACGAATCTCCAATGGCTCCACGTTATACATATGAAATTATGGATAGAATTCTAAAAGATGTTTTGAATAATAATTTATTATTTAAGGGTAAAATTATAATTATAGGTGGAGATTTTGAGGATTATTCCCTGTTTTACCACGAAGTATAAAAAATTAATATTCATTATATGCACACATCACAACCATGCATAACAGCTCTCGCCACTACGGTACGTCCCATTGCAGCCCTTTTCATTACGGTACTTCCAACTGCAGCCCTTTCCATTACTGTACTTCCCATTGCAGCTCAAAATTTTAGAATTGCTCAAAATTTGTAGACACTTAGTTCTTTATGAAAGAAACATGTTCCTAAATTTTTAGACCAATATTTTAATAATTACAAAATTTATTGCACATCAAAAATTGTTATTTTTTGCAATTTTTGGTGAAAACTCAACTTATGCCATTTTTTTACTCAAAATTCTGAATCTTTTTGTATAGCACATTGATTGGAAAAAGTTTGCATTTTACCTCTAGAATATAATCATATTTTTTTTATGATCCTTTTTGTAAGTCTCTGATTAGCTGCTTTTCAGCGTACCTTTATAAAAAAAAAGAGAGAAGTTCGCCAGAATATTTTTTGTGCGGCAAATTTTTTTCTGATTCTGTATTGTAAGCCCTTTATCGTAATAACGTAAAGTTTACAGATACCGCGCCCAACACTCTAGTACTGGAATAACATCCGACAACCGAACAGTAGTTTCCAGAAAATAGTACATTACGCAACTAGTGTCTGAATCACCTCGCGCACAAGTTGCGTATACTATTTTTTAACATTCGATGCGAGAAAAACGATAAACTGGTATTTATAAATAAATAATTGACACAAAAGAAAAGTCTGCCACAAATAATATATGAAAGTAGAATAGAAAAAAAGGAAAAGGAAGTAAAGAGGATAATATAAAATTACAACAATAGAAAATATGTTGACAAAATACAATTTATTTCGAACAAGAATTAGTCTACATTATTTTATTTATATAATTATAAATCTTTAACAAAATATAAAATTATATAGGGAGATTCTTGGTATAATGTGCGTATGGTGCGCGCCGGCTGATACGCGACTGGCATGCGAGTCAGTATGGCCTGCCGCAGAAAGGTAGAGGGGATAAGGCGTGCTATCGACATATATACCGAAATACTTGGAATCTAGGTAAAGCAGAATTTTTCGCGTACTCAGTGTTTCGCACACTGTTCGGTATCAGAATCTCATTAATATGGCTCGAGTAACAATACCTACAGATGGATGTGGAATAGAAGAAATACATCATTTCAAATTTTTCTAGCTACTCATGGAATAGCAATAGTGGTGTACTATTTCCACATCTTTGGTACTGGTGCTTTAACTTTATACAACGGTACAAGATTTGTGATTGAAATTTACGAAACCCTACGCATAATGTATTATGAGAATTCAAGATATTATGAGTCGATTCAGAATTTAATTGGTGCATCCGGGAGCAGAGGTTATTGCATACCATGTAATAAAAGTTACAAACGGGTAGAAGATCATAGGCGTTCTAATCGATGTTGCAAATGTTTACAGGCCCCTGTATGTAATCTCACTGTAAATTAATAGAAATGTGAAAATTGTTTCAGATATTTTTTCGGTGATGCCTGTTTTAAAAATCATTTAAAGATAGGCTCCTTTAACAAAACGAGAAAATCTGTATGTGAACAAATTAAAATTGGTCAAACTTGTTTTAAGACTGTGTGAACTTTTAGTCAATCCATGAAACATGAATATGGAAAATCGTATTGCGATATTTCTAATAAAAATCTACCAATTGGATACTTCTGTTATATACAACTAATTAAATAGAAAAAAAAATTACGTCTACATTATTTTTATTTTACGACTTCGAAACACAACAATCAACTTCGGTATTGGTGGACGATGACAGAAAAATACATGTACCAAATAATTGCGAATATTGTGGAATACGTGAATATGTGTTTGGTATAGATTCCGTAAAACAGTTAGTAGAATTAGCACTGGCCGGGAAAAAGTTTTTAATAAAACAATTTGTATAGCACACATTTTGCAAGGATTAGACGCTCAATTCATATTTAAATATTTCGTTGAAAAACACCGAGGACGCGTTAAATGTAAAATTTATTAACAGTTTAAATGATTTCCATATGCCATTAAGCAAATTGCCAAAATCTTACGGATTAACGGATCTTGAGAAAGGTACATTTCCGCATTTATTTAATACTTCTGAAAATCAGTTTTACGGTGGACCTCTACCACCTATAGAGATGTACGCCGCAATCATCAGTATCGGATATGTTTTTAATTTTTAAGATGAAATTGCGAAATACTGTAAGCAGGACGTACATATTAAGACCAGCTTGTTTAAATTTCCGATCAAATGTTATGAAATTTAATGTGGATCCATTCGATGAGTGTGTCACAATAGCATCGTTATGTTTGCGCGTTTTTCGAAAAAATCTTTTAAAAAAGGATTAACTAGGTATAGTTCCGTAGATAATTAGTCCGTTAAAGCGGTTCAATGGTTGTATTGGATGGAGCAAGTTTTAAATCGACACATTGTACATGCGGGTCGGTGTCGTCAAAAAATACTCATATAGGATATCCGTGTCAACGGCTTTTGCGAACCACGAGATAATCAAAATCATCGGGGAATTGTTCTTCAATATCATGGTTGCTTTCGACATGGTGTTGTTCGTTGCTTTAGAATAAATAAGGGGAAAATAAATATGGGGAATGCGTGTTTGATCAAGAAATTTCACCGAATATTGAATTAAAAATATTCTTAGATGTTAATGCTGTAGTAATCAAACGCAAACCTTTAAACCCACGCTATGCTTTCTTTGGCGGTCGTACAGGTAATACTGTAAAACTTTACGAATGTAAAAATAACGAAAAAATTAAATATGTTGATGTGTGTTAATTATACCCGTATATTTGTAAAACTAGAAAATATCCGATAGGACATCCTAGATTATTAATTACAAAATCAATGCCGTGAAGTTTTAGGTGAAAATGTAGACATTTCTAAAGTTAACGGACTTATCATGTGTGATATTCTACCTTCTCGAAATATGTATCATCCTGCATTATCTATTCGAGTGCATGGTAAATTAATTTTTCCTCTTTGCCGTACGTGTTGTAAACTAATGCTTCAAGAACATTGTGCGCATGAAGATCCGAAAGAACGAATTTTACATGGGAAATGGGTTTCTAAAGAGATTAAGCGAGCTGCTGAATTTGGTTACAGAATTACAGCTGTACACGAAATTTGTCAATACGATATAATTCAGTACAATCCAAACACACGAGATGATGGTATATTTGCCGCTTATATTGACGCATTTTTTAAACAGAAACCCGAAACAACATGTTTGAGAATATCGTGATTAGTTATTAGTAACATGCTGTGGGTGGGTTTTGAAATTAACTCGAGTCGAACACAAGATGAAGTATAAAACTTTACGATATATTTAAATTTATAATATAAAAATAAACATCTTAAAATTATTTAATATTACATCAAGTCTCGCAGAGAGTGTTTGAATTTACATTTGAAGGTTTTAATATACTTTAATTGACAATTTTAATAACAAAGATTAATCAGGTGGCGTACATGGAAATAATTTATAAATTCTTAATTGGTTGTTGTTGTTTATATTAGAATTGAGAAAAACCCAGCTCCCTCCGAAGGAGCAACTGACCTGTTGTGAGAATACATTTGTTCGACTAAATGAGTTTGACCAAGTTGCAATATCCACTGAGTTTAACCGGTGAGATGTGTTTGATTAAAATGAGTTTAACCAAGTTGAAATATCACTATTAATCGATGAGAAGATCTACACCCTGTAGCTGAGTCTGCTTCTGATGATGATTCACTGTGCTGCTGGCATGAGCAAGTTACAATTAATTATTATTGAATTAATTGTAGGTTAGATGAGAAGGCATGATAGGATAGTATTTATCTAACCATGTGTGAGTATATCCACTGAGCCAGAGCATGAGTTTGAATTCGCGCACTTGAGTTATACATGTGTATTTTGAGGTTACCTGTGCACGTGTGCAACTCCTGCGTAACAACAAGAATTGCTCCCACGATGCGGTGTATCTTCTCAATCGGTGTCCTAGAGTGTGTTGAGACTGATGAGTTACCGTAGAATTATTTTCGTTGATGTACGTTGAGTTGAGCCAGTGAAATAACTAGTTTCTTGTGCGTGATTTGTAGATTTTCCTTGTAGCTGATGTAGCCTCGAGGATGTCCAAAATCTGAGAGAGAGCGCAGGAAGAACTTCCGTCTTCTTCCTTGCTGCCTGTCACTCGCGCCGTAAGTCAAATTAATACCTCTCCCACAAGATAATGGGAGAGAGAGGCAGAAAACATGATTAAAACTAATGACTGCCGTAGTCATTATCTAGTCGCAGCTGCGACTCTGAGACGTGCTGCCGCGCCGCGGCTGCGACGCAAGTAGATCGTAGAGCGCGCAACCGCGCGAAAATTCAAAATGTGGATAATTCCCAAACACAACAGGATATCCACCGAACTGTATCACTGATGAAGATAAAGAGCAATATGTGTGTGAACTTGAAAGAACCGAAGGTATATAATTAAATAAAGATAATATCGCTTTTAACGCCAGATTGAGATCTGTAGCAAAGTTATGTTTAAATTCTTTGGGGCGTAAATTGGGTCAAAAGGAAAATATGGGGAAAACGGAGGTTGTGACTGAAGCCGAAAGATTAACTGGTTTACTTACCAGTCCAGAGGTGTGTCATCCGTTAACGACGAAACATTGTATGATGGTTGGAGGTACAGAGATGATGCACTTATTATAACTTCTACCACCAGTATTGTTATCGCTGCATTTACTACAGCACAAGTGCGATTAAACTTATTTGATTATTTAAATTTGTTGGGATCTCGTGCACTGTATTACGATACAGACTTTGTATTTTATGAGGTAGTATGTTGGGCGAATTAACGGATGAATTGTCGGAGAATGGTGTTGGATCTTACATTAATTCTTCTAAATTTTATGCATATATATCTAAAACACCAGAAAGTGGAAATAAATATGTTTGTAAAGTAAAAGGTATAAGATTAAATTTTGCGAACAGCCAAAAAATTAATTGCGCTAGCATACGTGAATTAGTTACAGGAAATAAAGATGAAATTGTTTTATCATTATCAGCAATTCGTAGAACGGCTTTTCATGATGCGGTAACTCTTACAGAGAAAAAAAAAACCGTGTGCGTCTCAGGACACCCGGCAGAAGTGATAACTTCAATTAATATTAGCTGAAGTAATACAGATTGAAACTATTTTAAAATACCTATATAATGTATGAATAGAATAAAGATATTATTCGTAAATAGGTTAGAAATTAAATGATAACGCATATTTATGAAAAAAAGTTGTTCGTACATGGAAAACGTATTAATGCAATTTTACCAAAAAATTTATATATTTTGATGAAATTTTACTGCATTAATATATAAATTAATA
>JAWWEQ010023210.1:0-27692 GCA_035583055.1 Torymus tubicola | reverse complement strand
ATGAATACTTTTATCCCAAAATGATCGGTGAGATAGGCATACGCGGACCACCTGATTTGAGATGGATTCGGCCATACATATATAATGCATACCATAAAAGTACAGACGAAGGTATAAAATGTGCAAGCTCGTCACTTGTAACGCAAACACCACGCGAATGGACTCACAATCAGAAAAACCGTCCTTACCAACAAACCGCGCTCCGCGATGTCTTCACACCCGCACCCTTCTCTTATCCACATAACATCAATTTTAAATTTTTTAATTAAAATAAAATTAAAAACGTCTACAGCTCTACCTCAATGATATTTTTGTCAGCAATGTGCTTGTGATACAGTGAACAATCTTCTAAAAGTTTTGTAAATAATAATACATGAGAAGGTAATGAAATAGGGATTATGTAAGTCTATTGGTGTAGACTATCTAAAGCAACGAAACAGTCGTTGGGCGGTAGAGGAGTGATGGAGGGAACGGTGTAAGAGACGGTAGAGGGGACGTTGGGCTGAGAAGTGGAGGAGATAGTGGAGGGGGGTGGAAGGACTGCAAATATAACGGTTACCAGCGCATATATGTATAAAGAGAGAAAACTGAAGTAAGAAAAGTGTACTATACGCTGTATGTGCAGTATACGCACCCATATATATATACGCACACACACACACGAATGCGTCCTAGCGGAAGCATCTTATCGGTCATCTGCCTAGGAGAGATGACGACAGGCAAACCGCTATCAATCCATGTGGGCGCCTTTTCTATCCCTTGCGGATCCCACTGCAGTGGTTCAGCTTAAAATCCCGGGAAAAGAGAGAGGGAGCAAGGGTGAGAGAGGGGTTGCGAAGAAGTCAAGCAAACAAAAAAACAAACAGACAAACAGCAGTGGCATTCAGAGCTCAGAATTGTCGCGTGAATATTGCAGAGTGGGCGAGCGAGCGAGCGAGCGGCTGCTGCTGTATACTTGCTGCTTCGAGCCATATTCATTTCCGAGATTGGAACAGTCGAGCGCGCGAGTGCCCTATCGTGTAATGGGGGTGACGGCGCGCATCGCGCGAGGAGAAGAAGAAAGGATGAGGAGAACCGCGCAGCTGGATTTGTCACGCTTATAGTATAAAGTAGAGAGTCGAACCGCCGTCATTCTTTTGCTTCGAGATTTGCAACTGTAAATTGTTGGTTCTTGCTGCGCTGATGAAAAATGATGTTCTATAAGAAATACACATTCTGGGAATAAAATGTATATATAAAAATAAAAATTGATATGTCGTTCTTAATGTTGCGTAAGACGTTTTTTAAACTTACCAACAAAAAAAATGGTTCGAGGCAGAGACGCAGAAAGAACTGAAGCACTTACCTAAAACAGATAAATTATTTCATGAAATATTGCGAGAAAACTTGTATGTTCTTTAGATAATCTAAAACAGATATTTTTCGAAAGAACGTAGAGAATGTTGATAATGTTGATAAATAAGCGATCTCTTATGTGTTTGTTTGAAAGATGTGTTTATTTTTATAGAGTAGCAGTGGGAGTTATGAGGTTAACCCATGATTAATTGTAATGCTTAGATTACCTATATAGGATCTACTTTATTTGATCAAAAAATATCTGATAGCAAAAAAATATGACGACAAAAAGGTCAAAAAATTGTTGAAATATCAATAATTTAATTTTAGCTAGAATTTAGTGAAATAACTTATTTTTGCGTTCAAAATTGATTTTAAAATGAACAGATAATAAAAAAAAACTTTTCCATAACCGAACATTTTAAAGTGGCATATTCCATAATTTATAAATTGGAAAATTTTGATTTATTTATAGTTTTTTAAATTTTATAATATTGTTAATAGGCGTTAGCAGCCATATATTTTTTTTATTAAAGATTTTTGAACGAAATTAAGGAGTTTTCATAGGTTATGGTCTCTTGCCACCTCCAAAAGTGTTTTTGAGTGGATTTCTCGAATTGTCCTTTTTTAATAAAGCAAAATCTGAAAAAGATTTCCGATTTTTGATTATGAAATTGGCCATATTTTCTTTTGTTTACGGTTTCAAAAAAAGCGTAGCCATTTTTTAAAAGAACACATTCAATAACATTGGAATACCAATTTTCGTCAAAACCAAAATCAAATTGTACAAACAACGTAATGTGAAATCTAAGCATTCCAATCCAGGTCATTTGCCACTTGATGGGTTAATATTACTTCAAAGGTGTTTAATCGAGTAAATCGTGGAGTTTTATTCAAGACGAACAATAAACATTAAACTATTAATACAAACTTTGGGTGATGTATACAGCAATAATCGACGTCCTATAAGAACACGTTCAAGGCTCGTGCCATGCGTTAAAAGATAGGGCACAGTAATTTAGAAGGGTAATCGAATTCAGTCTTAAAGATCTATTTAGGGTTTGATTAGATGGGACAAGAACAAGATAATGGTTCCAAACGGAAAGAACGCTTCATAAGAGTGGAATAGAAAATAACTTACATATCTGGCTACAACATAAGAACAAATAAAATATTTTCTTGTTTTCTTTTCTCTATGAAAATAAAATTCATTCGGAATTATTTTCTTGTTGTCAAAATCAATTTTATGCGAACTAAAACTTAGGATTAGATACGTCATTAGCGCACTATCTTCTAAAGTCAAGATAGGTTAAAATAAACCGTTCGTTAACCGATACTGCAACCCATTATGATATCAGCTCATTAGCTACAGTATAGAAACCAAATGAAGCTTTCTCTTAACTTTGAAATTTATTTTTTTCTTTAGTTTATCTATTTTTTTTCTTTACTTATTCAGTGTGCGACTCATATCAATTTGCTAAACTAACATTAATAAATCATGATACACACATTAACGATTCGAAAAAGTAGCATCATTAGGCAAAATTAATGCTCTAGGATAATCACAATTTCGAACGGGGAGAAACAAAACCCGAAAATCAAATAATTTGCCACTTTCTTTCTTACCTGTGTATACAAATTTGCACAAAGAAATTAATTTAATCTGTAAATAATTTAAGACTAAATCAAAATAATATTTATGTTTATTGACAAAATAGTGAATAGAGATAAAAAGATGTTTTCGCTCTGAGAGCTCATGAGTTTGAGCAGAATCTAAGCTTAAAACAAAACGGCACGTCGCCGTTGCTATAACAGATTGCTTTTTGATTTATGATGAGAGCAAATATTCGAACGTGATTATTCCAATATAAGTACTCTAGTTTCCTGTTCTTAATTCTTTTTTCTTAAAATTGTACATATATTTCTACGATTCGACTCTCTGGCCTAAACGGCCCCGAGCAACCACATTATGTCACTCGTGCACGCTGGATTCTCAGTACTTATAAATTGGAATCATTAAAGCCTCAGAAATATTCTGAGCTGGGGCTTCACGGCCACACCATCACCGATGCAATGTTGTGCATTGAGAGTCTCGTCTTTCTTTTTTATTAATATTATTTTTAATTTACATTTTGTATTTCAAGTTTTAATGTTTACTCTCACTTTACAAGAGCAGTTCTTTACGTAATCAATAACGTAATGAGTTCTATTCTCACGTAATTTCAAGTTCTACTTCTCTGACTTTAAAAATCTCTATAATTTTAAATTAATTAAAAAAATCTAGATTTCATTTTGTTCCATGTCCACACCTTTAGTAAAATATGAATTTCAGGTGATATTTCAATCCGAAAGAGCATAAGGTTTAAATTGAGGTTATATAGAAATATGCATTATAAAATTTAAATAAAATTACTACCACGCTAGAGCAATAAAATAATAAAGTAAACATATTAGACTAAATAACATAAATAAAATAAAATAAACTAAAAGAAAATAAAGGTGTGTACGGCAAGGTTCCCGGAAGGCTCGTGCGAGGTCCTCTAGATGAGGGTTCCTCACCCTTTCTCTCATGACTCTAAAAGGTGTTTCGGAGTACTGAGCGGAAGGGGGGGGGGGCAAGGTGAATTCTTTTGCCATAAATAAAACTTAAATTGTTCTTACAAATTCCAAAGCATTTCAAGCGCACTTTTGACTTGTACCTTTGCACAGTTACCTACACTTCGCCGCCACTCCGCGCGCCTCTTATCAACTTTAATCGCAACAGCATATCGCGTCCACACATACACACAGCATGGAACCAGAATCGCCGCTTATTAGGCTACGTCACAATAAAACGAGTCCCAAAATGACGATAGCTGCTCGCTCGCAGGCATTTCCTTTCTCGAGAGCCTTTCAATTAGCCAAAGCGGTGCTTCGCGATAACACCGCAGCAGTAGCCGTAGCAGATCCCCTGAAAGCGCGTCCACCATTGCTTTTATCGCTCGGTCCATTAATGCATTTGGATGAAGCGCCTTTTTTGGGAGTCCTTTTTTGGAGAAGAGGAGGAGGAGTACGAGGAGAAGAGCTTTACCGAATGGCTCACGGACGAATGACTTTATAGATTTAATACGCGTCTACGTTATCGATTGACGCGCGATTATATGGAATTGTCATTTGAGATGCGGTCACAAAGTAAATCGTTTTTTTCTCTTTATCGAATACTTTCACAAAATGATTGATTATTATTGTCCAAATAGTTAAAATAATCCTTTTTTCATATAAAATTAAAAACATCTTCCAATATAACTATGAGCATGTTGCAAAGTGGCTTTTACTTATTAATGATTAATTCAAATATTATATCAATACTAATTTTTCAAAAATAGTTGTAACTTGCATAACATTATTATTATTACCTAGTTATTCCTTTAACTTCCACCGGAGCGCACGCGCGCGTAACTCGCGAAATCAATCGCACGCAGAGCACAGCATTGCATCATTGAACCATCGAAATGAAATGCTCTCATCGGGACTTGCACAGTCTATGGTTGATCTGTTGCCTCCCCGAAGAGAGAAAGAGAAAAAGATTGAAGTCAGGGGAAAAGTCTACAGCGGCACAACGGCTGGAGAGCGCACAAAAGACTGAAGGTATCTGTACGTACGCCAGGAAAGAGAGAGAGAGAGAGAGAGAGAAAGACACATCGCGAAACTTACACCGGCGCAGGGAACGATGATGAAGAAAGAAGAGAAAGCTGCGTCAATTCGGAGGAGAAAGTGAAATATGCGCCACGACTCATTAAGAAATCGCGATCGACGCGCAATCCCTTGCGTCCGCATTATTACACTGGACTCGAGGGATGATATCACAATAAAGACGTGAGTGCGCGCGTCGATTGGTTTCTTTACGCTACCGGCCGGAAAGCGAGAGTGAGAGTGAACTTGAACAAATAAGAGATGGGGTTTTTTTGGCTGTTTATTATTAAAACCGTGCTAATAAGCTGGTTAAGCTCGAAAATATTGATAAAACGAAAATTAATATGTTTTCCTTTGTCTTCTTTACATCTCACTTATTAACGTTTACTATTTTTTTTATTAATCATTCAAAAAAAAGAGAAAAAACAAACACACGAGATATACATAAAGAATTCACAAGCTCACGGCATGCATAATGAAAAAAAAAATCCTCTACGAAATTTCATTTTTCATATACTCGTTGCCACACTCGCATGGATTTGTCCGGGTGGATCCTTTCAAACGCATTAGCGGCGAAGAGCGACGAAAAGAGCCATGTTTACCGATGTTTGAGTTCCATTCACGGCTCATCCTCGCCGGATTTATTTATCGACTATGCGTACTGTGCGCAACAATACAGCACGCTGCCTCGTATACGTGAAGCCACGATGTGTAAATAATAAACGAAGTTGCAGCCTGTATCCGTACGTGTGTATGTATATGTGTGTGTACAAATCGAGACAGTGAGTGAGAGAGAGAGAGAAAGAGAGAGAAGCCTGTGTGTATATTATATATGTATATTCACATACGCACACAGACACCCTCCATTGACAATAAAGGACGAGAAGAGCCTCGATGCGTATATATACGCACAGGCGTCAAGTACATTTCATCCATATGTTCGACGACGAGGACCGCAATTGACTCGCTCAGCAAGCAAATGTAACGTGCATGCGGCGATTTGTCGATGTGAGGATGTGCAACATTGTGGAAAAAAGGCAAACAGCTCGAGGTTAACGGAGACACACACACACATACACACGCACGCGCGCGTGCGCACCCGCAGCTGAATGTGGCTAATGTCAGCATTTAAGGGAAAATACGAGGCAATGAATTTCGCGTTTGACAGCGGGTCGCGCCAGCAGAGTTTCGATTTTAAATTATGACGTGTTGGAAGTGATTTATCTGTAGCTCATGGTATAAGTAGAAATGTAAAATTGAATGTTTTAGTGATAAAAGTCACGTATATGAGTAAGTCAAAATAAAAAAAAATTATTTTAGACAAAAAACATGTAAAACTATTTAAAAATTCTAACCGTTAAAATTCATTATTTACGTTTCATGTAAACGTGAAGGGCTAAACGTAAATAAGTTTTCAAAAAAGAAAAATACAATCAATGAAAACTAGTTGTTACATATCTTTTCTACTAGTATATTATACTGCTTAAAAGGTTTAATGAATACATTTCATCTATAGACTCCCTCTTATAATCTCTGGTCATCTCTATGTCTATAAACAATTTTTTTTTTTCATAGGTATACACCAAATGCATTATCGCAACGGAACGACTGATGATGAATCGTACCAAAGCAGCTCTCTTGAGTCTCGGCGTGATTCGTATGAAAAAATCGCGGATGCAAAATCAAGTACGCACCACAGCGAAAAGAGAGGGCCAAAGAAGGAGCTGGGAGAGAGAGAGAGAGAGAGAGAGAGAGAGAGAGAGAGAGAGATAGAAAGAGAGAGAGAGATAGAGGAAGAGAAAGAGTTAGGTACTCGAGAGGCACTCGTGCGAGGAACTCGAGAGTCCGCTGAAAGGGTAGAGTGAGAGGGGGAAGAGTGAGAGAGAGAGAGAGAGAGTTGGGAGGAAGAACTGAGAGCTGAAAAGGAAACTTGAAAGTTGATGAGTGTAAGTGAGAGAAGCTAATGTTGAGGTGATATAGATGTATATATGGATACGTCACGAATGGCAGCAGTTGCTAAGACGACTGTCGTACGTATTTTTATACTTTCTAATACCGATAAACCTTTGCAGAGAGGTATTAATAAAATATTACCCTAATCTTTGATACATTGTGAGTTTATTTTTGTTCAGTAAAATTATTAAATGAGTTATATGTTTATTGCAATATATATATGCGCATTACAAAAATATTCATTTTAATTACAAAAAAACCTTTAGAATTTCGTTAAATAATTTTTTTCTTAACTAATACAATGATTCAAAAATGCAATACAGAATTTTCATATACGTTATATGCAATTCTTCAGTTGATGTTATAAGTGTTTATCTTGATTAAAAAAACGAACATTGCAAAAAATTGAAAAATCTCGCATTCCAATGATATATGAAAAGCTTCAAGTACATATACATATACACACACGCGCACACACACACACATACACACGAGAGCTCAAAGAAATGCTAATTCGAGAGAATGGATATAGCAGTATTTCGCGCTGAAGAAGAAACATTGAGACGAGGAAAAGTCACGAGAGGGGCAAAAACCTCTGCAAGGGCAGTAGGACTGTCGAGCGAAGGGTGCATGAAAGTAGAAGGCGACACGTGGAAGAAAATCGCCAAAAGCTCTTCTCACATATATATAGACAGAGAGAATATAGAGAGTATAACATACGACACGTAACCAGAAGCAAGCCTCGAAACGTAGTAGAGGGACGAAGCAAAACTTAAGAAGCACATAGTAACTGAAGGATATACGTATGTATGTGTATACATGTATAGGCGAAAAGCTCGCTATTGGCGAGGCACGGGGATTCGTCGAGAGTCCATCCTGGCCAAAGGGTGGAGCGCTCGAGTGCACTCGCGCCCCGCGAATAGGCCACGGGGCCCCATAGCGCGTTCAAGTGCGATGGGCTCGAGAGTGCGCCAACCCGGCGCTGCTCTTCACTGCGAGCAACCTCGAGTGGACCTCCTTCTCTCTCACTCGCGTTCGCTCACTCGCTCGACAACAAAAAAAAAAAAAAAAAAAAGAAGAAGCTCGTTAGTGCGCACACGCGAGTTTCGCCATTTTTCTTATTACCCGTTCGACTACCACCCTTCGATTTCTTCGCTTGTTCGTTTTTTTTTCTTTCTCTCTGCCTCTCGTGTGTGCGGCTTCAAAACGTTTTCTGCTACGTATCGACAAGAGGCGTGCACACGAGTATGATACTCGCTCGAAACTACCGAAATCAGGGTTACACATATACTCTTCAGTATATATACATGTGCAGGGCTCTCGGCCTACATTTTCACAGTTCACAAATGACGTGTACGTATATATGTATTAGATACAAGCGTGCCTCGACGATAACGTTCTTCTTACCGACAATTCGTGATCCGGTTTCGCTCAGGTGCTTCCGTTCTCTCCTCTCTCCTTCACTCTCTCTCTCTTTCTCTCTCTTCATCCCTCTTCTTCTGCTCCTCTTGTTGTTTTTTCTCTTCATCTTTTTTTGGCATATCGCAGGCGCTCACGTACCTCGAATTCTTTTTGAATTGGCAAATAAGCACGTACGCGCGGGGGCCGAGGAACTGGAGCGAGCGAGTATGAGGCTACTTGTTTCGCGATGACTTTCTCTCTAGAAGACTCTCGTCATGTTTTTAGTGCACTCGCTAGCAGGGCAGGTGCAGTCATTTTTTTTTCGACAATGTACAATGATTTGGGGAAGGAGAAGAAAAGAAGCCAAGAGCCACTATACTTGCATCGTCAATTGTCATGAGATGAATTCATGAAGTGGCTTTCAGAATGCTCGCTCCTCTAAATCTTGCGCTAATGATGGTTAATTAAA
Source organism: Torymus tubicola (assembly GCA_035583055.1). NCBI lineage: Eukaryota > Metazoa > Arthropoda > Insecta > Hymenoptera > Torymidae > Torymus > Torymus tubicola. The sequence continues at coordinate 18,862 of JAWWEQ010023210.1, read as the reverse complement.
TAGATAATTGGGCTTAATTTTAATTAAAATAGAATTTTGGCAGAGAAATTATGCAAAATGGGGTCAAGATTTAGGATTTGGCTAGCTAGATTTCTTTATTCTCCACAAAATTTTGCAAAATTTTTGCACGTTATCTTTGCAAAAACATTTAACATGGTGATTTATTCGTGAAAAAATGCCATATTTGTAAACGTAATAATCTGTATTATTAATTTAGAATAAAAAATAGAACTACTAAGTTTTTAAGTAATAATAAAATTATATGTAACTGTATGTATTGTTGTGACATTTCAAAAAACGAGATTAACGTTATACAATAAATGGATTACACGAAACATTAATATTAATTTTTATGAATGCATATTAATTACACTTATTCTTTTTTCCAATTGACTCTAATCACAAAAACAACCAAACTGGAGTAAAATCGCTCAAAATTATAGGGTCAAAAAGGGTCACCTATATACACAGTTTCCGCAATATCTCAAGTTGTTCCATCTCACTGATTGTTCCTCGAAGACACTCTAATTTTGGAAGCTGCAATTGAGGAAGCAGAACGTAACCGAAGAACGTGTGAAAAAAGTAAAAAAAAGCCAGCACCCGCTTCTGTTCGACCTTCGGACAAAGTCTGCGAAATTCTTGACGCGGTCATGATCGTCGCAATTACACACACACACACACACACATACAGAAGACTATATGGAAAGGAACCAAGCAACGCACCGCCACCGCGAAGAGGATGGAACTCAGCGGAAATCACCTGCCCATAAAAAAAGCCCACCCCCCGTCTCGAGCCGGCACGCCACGTGTAAGGTAACGTAGCAATAAAGTAGCTCTCTCTTTTTCTTTCTCTCCCTTTTTTTCAACCACGTCATTGCCTTCTTCTCCTCCTTCTCCTTCTCTTGCCCTAGCCACTGGAATGGATATTGTTTCTCCGTTTCTTTTAACCCTTCGTACGCGCAGCTTGCTTTTAATGGCTTTACCGTTCTTCAAATTAACGGGTGTTTATTACGCGGAAATTGATATTGATGAATGTCTGCGTCTACCTCTTCGAGTGCATTAGTTCGAGATTTTATGTTATTATATATACCGTATACGATGAAGTTGTCGTTTACAAATGATGATCTTAGAAGGTATAGCACTGACGATGTGATTTCAGATGATGTTAGGTTATTCTCAGCAGAAAGAGAAAAATTTTACTTTTGTGTAAAAGAATGTTTTTTTCGCTACTTAATATACTTAATACAAAAGATTTTCTTCAGTAAACACTATTTGACTATAATAATTCAACAATCGCATCGCTTATAAATGTTGCATTTTTTATCCTACAACTGATTTTAATAAAGTAACGACAACATACCGTCAATTTACTCTTTTTATAACACCTTGCGCAATAGTCAATAAAATACATATTTCCCAACCCACGAAACCTCGGCTTAAATAGCCGTTCCGTACGCGCAAACCACACATCCACCACTCACCAACCCTTTCCTCCTGTCGAATTGCAAATTACCTCTCCCATACAGACCTTAAATTCGCAAAGCCAACTATACAATCTCTCGTTCGAACGCCCGCGCGCGTCCCTTCGTAAAATATTAAATTCAATATACAATTGTCGCACTGCCGGCGCATAATAGCGCTGTAATCACCGAGCTGCGTAGACCTGCGTATACCTTACGTATATATACATACCTACATAACCAAATGCACCCCTAATTTCTAGCATGTGTGGCGATAAACCTCAGCCTATATACCGAATTGATCCCTGCCGGTCTCTGTATTATATATACACATGTGCGTATACTTGTATATATACAGGCGCCTTGGGCGGGAAAAATAACGTCTCCTACACGCTGCAATGTACGTAACACGCGTGCGTGAACGCGAGTGAGTATAATACGCGTGAGGAGCACACTCCGGAGGGCGCCTACTAACTTGTTCGTTAATATTAAAGCTCCTATGGGGATTGGCGGCTGCTGCTGCTGTGTTGATGCTCGGCCCTGTGTACGCGCAAGCGAGGACGAGAGACGGAGAAAGAATCGGCATGTGATGAGAAGAAAAGAATTAGAATGAGCATTCACGCCTTTTTTTCTCTGTACGCGCTAGTTTTCTAGCTCGTGTATTTTTGTATATGGGGTAGTTCAGGTATGTTGAAAGTTTGCTAATATGGTTTAGCTTTGAAATTTCAGTTGTGCTTTGATTCATCTTTAAAATAGGTACCGAATTCTTTACTTTAAGCCTCTATATAGATTAATATAATATGATGTACGCGAAGCATATCCAACATACTTTTTATATTTATATAGATTAATTAAGAAAATAAAATTATTCTATATTTAGTCTGCATGGAAAAGTAATTCTAAGTTCCTATTGAAATTTATCTTGTTAGAAATTATCTACAATATCTTGTCGATCAATGTTGAAATATCTATAGATATATAAAACAAACTAAAGTAAGGTAAACGCAGTATCATGGCATTGTCTGTCTCACTCGGAATTAGATGTTACACAGTTGAAAGGATTTCAAAGGCTTCAATGACGACTTGGAACACAAAACTTTTTACTATTGCGGCACGCCTCGGACTCGAATTCCAGGGCTTCAATAAATAACATCAAACACGCTGTTTACCAAACACGTATTTTCTCACCAACGGTGCTTTCGATTTTATTTTGTATTACAATTTAAATTAATAAAAATATAGTAGAAAAAATTCATTTGTTATTATAATTTAAGTTTTCATTACAATCTAATTATATATTAAGAATATTAATATTTGAAATTTTATCATTTCTAAAATACTAGTTTAAAGCAGTATACAATAATCATTTAGATATTGAATTATAACACATTAAATCATGAAATATAAATTTTTTCTCTTAGTTTATTCTTCATCAAAATCCTCCGCCCCCAAATCCTCAACTTTTCATCGACCATCCTACAAAATTTTGCGCACTCAATTCATCAGCAATAAAGAGCAAAATCCGCGAGATCGACGCGAGGTGTCAGTGGCGCAAAATAGTACATGTGTGAACAGCGCCAAGTCGGTTTAGTCGCGGATATTGATCTCGGCCGAGGCACATGGGGCAAAACACGATACGACGACGACGACGTCCGCACTACCCCTTTTTCTCTCTCTTTTTCTCTCGTTCTCTTAGCCGCGAGGGAAGCCATCCCGATTTTAAAGCGAGCGCCGTGTGTGTGCCGGTGCTCCTTAAGCCCCCCGCGAAGCGGTTCTCTCGTTCTCGCCGCCGACCGCGAGAGTTACACACACCGAGTGGTCAGGTAAAAAAGTTCGACGATTCATGGGGTTGGATTTGTCAGTTTCTTTTGCCGAATAACAAGAATTGCCGTGACAAATGATGTCGCGTTACGCTGCTGACAAATTTTTTTTGAGTAAAGTGCATTGTGTGAGCTGAATTTATTATGAACTATTTGCGTAAACGAATCAATTCTATAACTTTTATCTTGTAAAAGCAATGATGTAATAAACTCGCAAAATTTACTTAGGATATTATACTCTAAAGCTATTTGATATGAAATCAATAGGCTGGAAAAATCACTTTCATCGCTTTAATAGCAGAGACAGATAAGACAAACTCAATCTCGCGGCAGTAACGAAGGGTACGTCAGGCCCCCATGCGATTATATCTCCGTTTCCAGAACATAAACCAGTTTCTTATTTCTCGATTCTCTCGTTAAATTCATAATTCACATCACCGCACGGGATATCCGATACTTATATTAATGAAATATATTAAAATTACAAAGTTATGCATGATGTGCCCTACAATTTATTTATTAATTAATTGTTTAAAATTATTAAGAGAAACTATTTTTAGAAGTCAAATTATATTTTTATTTTGTAATAAAATCTGTTTCTCTTTTAAAAGCTGATTCTGTTTAAAAATGTGTACCGGTACACGGTACCTGTTGTTCATTTATGAAAATACCTAATTATAAACACTGCAACAGCAGCCAAAAGCTCAAAATGCTTTTGTAATGAAAACAACGAGGAACAAAATGCAGCCCGATAAAAGCCCCCATAACACAGCATAAATTAGCCCAGAGGGGGATTTTACAAGCCCGCCTAATCCATCATAAATAACTCGGTGCAGATGCGTGCTTGTATGCACGCGCGTACATACGCACTTACACGCCTATAGCTCTCATTCTATTTTTGGCCCCTAAATTATTTCGAAACGATTGTAATTTGCTTGCAATGTGCCACCCTACGTAACCGCGTTCTCAATTCTATAGACTACTTTCTTTCACATCGCTATTTATAATTATTTTGTAATATTTTTGTATGTTCAATTGTATCTGAAGAACATGATAAACAAAAGTATAAAGACTGATGCTAGTAAAGTGAAATAATCTTTAAAAAATGAGAGCTAGATTTCCTTAAATGAGTAGAAAAGTCAAGATTCCATCTGACATGTACTATAATAAAAATTCAAAAATATTACTTATTAAATGGTCATCAATAAAGGTGAGTTTTTATTTAAATATGGACAGTTCCGTATTATGTATATTTTTTCAGTTTGTCATGGATCCGTAATAACTTTGTACAATTTTAGTGAATTTATGCTTATACAATTTTTTTAAAAATAATTTTCTGCTGCATTACATAAAAATATTACATAGTACTTACAGCTTCCAAAAAACGAATTTTCATGAAACTTAGTATGAATAATTCAAACATTTTTCTGAACATATCCAAACATAATTATTAATGCGACATATTTTAATAGAGTTCAGAGAATCAATGTGGCTACTACCCACCTTCTATATGAGTAACCCAATTCGTACACAGTACTTTAGATTATTAATTACAAAGCACTTGTGTCCATTTTTTACAAAAACAACTATTAAAAAATAAAACGTGAAAAAATATACGAGCGTGATGCAAATTCACAGATTCTAAGTTAAGGTCTCACGCTCTACTACTAATCTAACGTCGCGATGCCGCACGTCGAGTGCATCGCAAGTTAATTGTTCTTTTGCTGAGTTAATATGTTTGTATCAAAAAATTTACGAGCGATGATAAATTATTAACCAGTACCATATTAATTAAAAAAAATTAATTTAATTTTACTATTAAAAATGGCAGATATCAACCGCTGCATTAAAACTAGCAAGAAAAGTTATAACCTTCAAAGCAAATTACCTAATAGTTTGAAAATCTCGTAACTCCGATATGCAAATTAATAGCACAGGTCCCCTGCTCTTTATGCCACCAATATATCTACGTACTATCTTCTTCCTTTCATACATATAAATATACACACGCATATACAATGATTCCTGCTCCCTCCTGCTTCCTAAATATATATCCCTACGTCTCTCTTGTTTTCTCGTCTTATCTCCGTGTATCTTCAGCCCCCTTCGCGTAATACGCACTTTGCGCGGCCAGACTATGGGCGCGATTCTCGTCTCGTTTTGCCCCTTCGTGTACGCGTCCTTTTCACCACCTTGTCCTTTTAATAGACACAAAACGCGGCTCCAGGGTTGCTGTGACAACGATACTCTCTCTCTCTCTCGCTGTCGCGAAATGGAAAAAAACAAATTAGAGTGATAATTTGACTATTAATTCGCAACTTTGACCATTTTTTATATAATATGTAAAATATATATATATATAACAATACATATGCGTGGTTTTTGGTACTTGATGACATTAATATAACCTCAGTTTATTTAATATTAATGATATAGCTTAATTTCGAAAAAAAGTTCAAGTATACATAACCTTCTTCCACTTGTAAAATCTTCGCTGACGTTCGGAAAACGAGACGTGAGATACGACGACTCGGTAATGAATACGTAACCTACTATATACAGTCGGCACTGCAGTTTTACCGATATATATATAGCTTCTACAGCGAATTGAGCACAAATCCACTACGGTTGGCAGACTTACTTCTCATTACCGTCCATTTCAGAAAACTTTACTCGCATTATCGTGTACCTATATATGCGATATGAATAAAAACACAAATGAAATCAATCGTTTAAAATAGTAAAACAAGTACGAATGATTTTGAAAAGCATTAAAACGTGTAGTCGTATAATCAACACAAGTTCTTCTCTTCTCCTCTGTTACAGACCCTGAAATCCCCAAACTGCTTGGCGAGCAATGACGGAGCACAGTAAGAGACAAGAGCAACGACAGACGAAAAAAATATCAAAGAGCAAGTGCACGGCTGCACCTACGCCTCGCACGACTGTGCCCTCCACGTTTTTTCCGTTTCTCGCGCGCCGCTCGACTGAATAATGCAGCGCTGCGACTGCGGCTGGACGTCATCATCGTCGCGACCAACCTCTTCATCCTTCTCTCTCTCTGGAGCCGCATCTGATGGCCGCGTGTCTTCTGGGCGGACTTTTTCATGTTAAATTCATTTCCGATTCCGAATGTCGCGTCGGCGCGGGCCTCGGTTCCATGGCTCAGCTGTCTCGGTACATTTTGCCTTTTTTGGATTGTGTGGTGCTCCGGTTTGAGGATGATGCTTTAAGGAATGCAATAATCTTTTTGTTATTTTTATATTTATGTCAATTATTCCGGTAGTATAAGTAAAATGGACTATATTTTCATATCGTATATTTCTTTCGAATAATATTAGAATGGAATTTTCTTAAGTATATTTCTGTGCATTTATACAAATACAAATTAATATTACAGAGTCACTTGATTAATTATCTATTAAAAAGGTAAGTTCTGCGTATAATAATTTAAAATTACGAGAGTAAAAAAAATATATTGTCACTAAACATTTCTTTAAAATTTTAAAGTCACAATTTAATCGACATATACCTAAATAAAATGTTCCCGCAGCTAAACCCGTATACAAATAACCAGCACGCTTGCCAATTAAGAAGCGAACGCATCTCCGGCCGAAATCCCTCGAAATCTAATCGTAATCATCTAAATTACGGTAGAAAAGTCAAGAAGAAAGCAGACGGTGACGGCGACCGCAGCACTGCGCTTAATAAAAGAAAATCTACAGTCTTATACGTCTGCCAGTGACTGGGTGCGCAGCGCATGTCGCCCCCTCGCGCGCATTATTCTTCCTCGCTCTCGCGCGAGCAATACGTCGCCTACGTCCCTCGTCCGACCACTAGATATACACGCGGATGGCTTTTGTCGAAGCCAGAAAGAGAGAGAGAGAGAGAGAGAGAGGGACGATGGCTCGTCTTCTTCCGCGCCATCGGCTCGACTTGCTGCGCGTGTCTCGCGGCGGCCGTAAATTAGGCCCGCTACTCACGAACGCGAGCAGCTCTCTAAGTAACGAGATCTCCAAAAACTCACTGCTGCGCACTTGCCTGCGTACGGTGTACATGCGTATAAGTATATAGTACTGGTAGTAGTAGTATTATTATACGGCTCGAAGATCGGCGCACGCTCGACTCTCGTCGATGCCTGTGCTCGCGCGACAACGGCGGCAGAGGGGCTTACTTGCGGATTAAAAGTAGCCGAGAGAGTAGTGCGAGAGTGTGTATATATATACATGCGCAGCTCTCGGGCGACCCCTCGGCTACTTGCTCTTGTTGTTTGTGTGTCTGTGTGTGTATGTGTGTGTGTGTGTGTATAGATGCCGAGGTGTATGTACTGTCGGGGTATTGCGGGAGGGGGGGATAGTGAATGAAAAAGAAGAGAAGTGCGAGATTTTTGTTTTGGAGAAACGAGAGAGAAAGTTGGGTGCTGCTGAATTATTGATGAAATGACAAGAGCAGGTCGGCCTGCTGCTAAAGCTTGACTTTTCGCAATGCGTTGTTGGTTTTGTCGAGATAGAAAAAATACGTATATTATAATAAAATAAAATTATTATTTAAATGATTCTCTGTTTAAACATTAATTCACTTCTAATATTCAATGGGAATTAATTCATTTTTCAATTTAAATTCTTGCACAAAATTATCTGTTTCCACTAAATATTCATATACAATTTTAATATTTTACTGTTTCTACAATTCGTAAAATTTATACCACCAAGAATTTTTCACCCATAAATCATAAAAAAAAAATTCTCCCAGGTTTTCTTCTTCGACAAAACAAAAAGCACTGAAAATCTTGAAAACGAAAAAAAACCCATACCCCATGACAAAACAACCCCAGCGAGAAAAAGCATAACATGCGCGAGAGATAAGAATCGCCTCCTGAGAAGCTCTCGCTATCAGTACGAGTGCATCCAGCTCGAGAGTATTAATAAGTATGCAGGCGCATCCAACCGCAGCATCGTCATTTCTTCACCCCTTCTCGGTGCGTCTCTCCTCCGCGCAACAGCAGCAGTAACGTCGAGCGTATAAAAAAAGGAAAAATTTTTTAAGCTAATGAGTCGCGGGCCGCGCGCGCAGCCGCACAGAGCGTGCGAGAGATAAAGAAGGAACGAGGAGGAGTGAAAAGAGCGAGCGAAAAAAATATGCTCTCGCAACCCCCCCTGGGCTCGCTTGCACTCACTTCCATACATCACAAATGGACGCGTTTTACGTGTGGCTTACTTCTCTCCTCGTCTTCTTCTACTTCTTCTTCGTCTCTCCACTCCCCCCCCCCTCCACTCTCTCTCTCACTCTCTCTCTCTCTTCTGTGTCCGTGAGCGCGCCCGCGTGAAAGGCGACGAGTTTCCGGGTCTCATTCAGACGCCTTTTGTGAGAATCGCCTCGCCACTCGGTTATTACCTAGTGCGTGAATAGCCCCTCGCGTGTCGCGTGCGAGCAGTGTCGTGCTCTTTCTGTCTCTCTCTCTCTTACTCTCTCACTCAAGCGCGTCCTGGTCCGTCGTTTTCTCCCTCCTTCCTTGAACTACATTCCAAGCTTGCGCGCGTATGTTTTTTTCGCGTTTTTCTAAACGCAGGAGAGAGGGTGAGCTGTTTCCCGAGGGCAGCCACGTTGAAGTACGAGAAGCTCGCGCGAATTAGCCGCGGCGAATTCATGAAAATAGGCCTGCAACAGCGGAGGGTTGAGGTTGTATGTATGTGTATATATATGTATGAACGGGCGAGCGAGAGGGGAACTGATTCACATAGATGAGAACGTTAACTGCTGGAAAGTTTTCTGGTTTGTATGTCTTATTTTGTGCCTGTGTGTACGTGGCGTTTTGCCTAACGTAGGTACAGTTTGTGCAAAGTACCGAGGGAGGAAGCAAATGCTTCTGCGGGGGTCGCGTCTTTTTCTTTGCTTTTTAAATATGCTTATTATAGCGCAGAGACGTCTTTAAAACTAAATGCTAAAATTTTTATTCTTTGCGTCATGTTCATATTTCATCGTACAATAAACTCAAATAAATTTGATTGTTCGACAATATTTTCATGCGTCAATTTACAAGTAAATTTTTACAAAAAATTAGGCATGCGTACCTGCTTTTATACTTATGTGTCATGATTATAAGGAGTGGACAGGAATTTATCAAATAACATACAATTAATTTTTTGTGTACGTTCTTAATCATACAATTACTCACGTCCGCAGAATACTCGAAGATGTAAGGTAAAGCTTTCGTGGCTGATATTTCCAGTTGATTGCAGAAATTGCAACTTTCGCGTTCGAAATTAAATCTAATAATTGGTTGCGTTCGAATGGACACTTTTATTTCGAATGGGAATGATAAATAGCCCTGAGAAAATTGCCTGACAAGTCAAGTATACTTACCGAGCTGATGAGTAAAAAGTATGTGAGTAACTAAGGTAATAAGAAAAACGAAGTTACCGCGAGATGAAGCAAATAAGTAAGTACATGCCGTTCTAAAAAAAAGAAAAAGATTTGTGTACTTTCAATCTCAAGTATACTTATAATAATTAAATCTCAAAATAAACTCCAATTGTATCATATGATTAAAGACAATTCGAAATCTTTTCTATTTCTCCTACTTATAAAAAGAAAAAATACAATGTCAATTTTAATTTGGTTATTTCTCAATAAAAATATTAATCACAATAAACGCATACGCATACAATATCTATACACAATCAACTTACAACCTGCAAACCAAAACATGCCAAAAATCGGAGCAAGCAAGCAGCGCATATATATACATCGCACTCTAAACGAACGAGATAAGCGTGTCGAGAACAAAAGGAAGAAGAGTCGTGCTCGCACACGGTTCGGGAAAACAGCTCGAGTAATGGACCGTCGACGAGCGCACGCGAGCGCGCGGGCGGAAAGGGAGGAGCGAGCGACGACCGAAAGAAGGCGGGGGGTGGGGGTATATAGCTGCACTCTCTCTCTCAGCGGGTGATCTATGGGCGTAGATAAACCACGCGTTCAACAAGTGTGTTTCGGGAGATAGGACGCGATGGACCGTGGCACGCGCGTGAACGTCGCTGTGTATGCGAGCGCATGCACGTCGAGCGAGACGCTGATATTGATAAATTTTATTTTCCGCTTTGTGCGGTGACTGCAGCTCGTTGTGGAGAATGGGGATGACATCGGTGAAATGGTTTTTAGTGCATTGTCTTGCTGCATCGAGATAGCACAGAGTTCTTTGCCTGTATTTTTTTTTCTTTTTTAGGGCTGTTTGGTTTAGATAGTTTTGATAATGCGGAACGAGTGAAAATATATATAATTGATTGATCGACAGCTTGTTTTGTTTTAGTATGAAATTAAAGAAATATTAAAAAACTTGGAAAGAAATGAAATTAATTAAGTGTAATTTAAAATTTGCAAAGATGCAAGATTGATTAATACCGTCTCTGAATTCAAGCACTTCTCAATGAACTTTTACGATAATAATCTCAGATTTACTCAACTTACCATCTCCGTTGATAATCTCGTGATAATCTACACCAGTGTAGTTGCTTATCACCCAAACCTCAATCATCCTCCCCTTCCCCACCGATCACCTCTCATACATATACCATAACGTAAGTCCGGCAAATGAACGCATCGATTTCGCGAAAAATTCGCGCGCAGCTGAGGTCGCTCCTCTTATCCTCGCAGATCTCCCCCTCCTCTCTCGCTCGTACGCGAGCCGCATTGGAATCTCCGCGAGCTCTGGCCTCCTATCCATATCGCATATAAATCCGCCACTCTTATGTGCCTTCCCGTACATGTGCGCGCGCGCGCTCACGGGTAATCGGGACTTTGAATTATGGCGAGCATAGCGGCAAGTGCCGAGTAATAATTCAATCCGAACGCGTGGAGAGGAAATATTTCTATATACGCGTGAGCGCCTGATGTGTGCTGTCTGACCGCGAACGGCTCTAGAAACGGTTTTTCGTCAGGTACAGGTAGACGAAGGATTTTCGCTTGGATGCGGATAGAAGTAGACGAAGGACGATAAATATATATGCGAGGAATTCGGATTGTCGCGTACTTTATATCACGTATTCGTATGTGATCGGAATGATATCGGCGGGTAAAGCCATTGATGACGTTGTTCTTTTGGGTCAGGAGTGGCGATGGATGTGAACTCGATTGCGTAAATTTTGTGGAATCAACGTTGATTTTGTAGTAGAATCGAGAATGTGTCAAACCATAGAATTAACTCTTTTTTTTAAAGAACAAAGTGTAATTAAGAAATTAATTAATTCTTATGTCTTCACTTATTTGTATTAAATGCATATTACATTATTTTCGAAAATTATATTAATGATTACATTGGTATTTATTATGAGATATTTAAGAATGGAAAATCAATCATTAAACTGATTTATAAAATCTGATAAACATTCATTTTATGAAACTATTTTCTTCATTGCATTTGCACCATGACATGACTCGAATCTACTGTTAAATTTAGAAACCATCATTCGAACCAAATTCCCAAAATAACTTTATTCGTAAATTAGAAAACGCAATCGACTTCTCCATCGGTTATCATCAGAATCAGTCGAACCGCACTAAAAATCTCCATATTACAAAATCTCTCTCATCCAGCGATCGTCGTTCAAGGGACCACCCAAAACGCGTGCGCGCGAACCATGCCGAAAAGGAATGAAAAGAAAAAGAAAGCCGAAGAAACGAAAGAAAGAAAGGTTGCGTATACAAAAAACTGCGGCTTCGTCCTCTCTCTCTCTCTCTCTCTCTCTCTCTCTCTCTCTCCCTGTTCCACGTTCGTCTCGCGTTCATTCGCGCACTTCTTTCATCCGCGGCATTATACAAAAATCATCATCATTTTTTCCCTTGCCCCCAACTCGCGCTCGTCGTCGCTCATTCGATAAAGCAAACCGCGCGCGCGCGTATGTATATATGCACGGATCGTTGCGAGGCGGCGAAAGAAAGGAGGGAACGACGACGAGATGTATATAGAGGGGGAGAATAAGGAGAGCCAATTAGGTATATCGCACGATACAAAGAGTCGCTCGCGGTTTTCGAGTGTTATTTATTGTTTCGTAAATAGATGCTCTTATGTACCCGGCAGCGGGAGGCAGTATAGGCGCTCCCTCGCGAGCGCGCGCACGCGCTTTGTTCTTCCGGAAAAACTTGGCCATTGTAAACATAATAATTGGCCCGTTCGCCCCATATTTCTCATTCTCCCACTGCCTTTTTCGCTCCCGTTCTTCGTTCCGGTTCTCCCGTTCTTCAATTTCTCCCTTTTCCTCTACTACTCCTTCCACTTTTTCCTTTCCGGTTTTTCAGTTTTACTCTCTCTTTTGCCTATTGTCTTTTCATTCGATATTGATTTCACCCTTCATCTCTTTTTGCGTATTATTCAATCAATTTTTTTTATCTGTAAAGCATGAAATTGAGTTAATTGAGACAAAAATGCTTTCATACATTAGTTTGTTTCCGTAACTTTTACTACATAATATTTGTCTTTCTCTATATATTTGTCTAGTATAATTTTTCGTAAATGACAATGATATATCATTAATTCTATAAAACAAGCTTACAGTTACATGCATCTGTGTTTCTCATGTAGAAAAGCACGCGTTTTATGTGGAAAAATATCTTTTCCTTCACAACAGTGCATTTGATTAAAAATGTATAATTTTGAACAAATATTATACTAAAAAATTTGATCAACTAATTCAGGGATCGCAAATGACAAAGTTTAACTAATTCCGAATAAAATTTTTCCAAATCTTACAATTTTAACAATATATCTCAACCCTTCAATTCTTATTCCTTACTTTAAAACAACTTTTGCAAAGTCAAAATTAAAAGCTAGGGTAAACCAGACGTAGCCCATTACAACTGTTAAACCAAACGCGACGTCACAATTGAAAAGGCATTAATCTTTGTTGTCAACAGCTCGGACAAGTCGGTGTAACCGAGGATGAATACTAACGATTATATATACCTATATATACCTACCGGCAAGCGCCAGCCTACGGCACGAGGCGCGTCAGGTGGTCGGCGCTAGACATGCACAAACGCCAAAAGCGCCCCCGGGCTCGATTTATTACACCGGCGGCGGCCTAGAGAACGGAAAATTCATCTTCCTTCGAACCACAGTCGCCACATGCACAGCCACAAAGGCTCCCGCGCGCGATGATTGATGGACGGATTCTCTCTCCCGGTGCGCTCGATCGCCGGCAACCCTTGAGTATATATGTACCCGCGGTGATTTAAGCAGGCGCCGCCCGAAGTGATGAACGAATTAAGGATGTTTTGACTGAGTGCTCGATGCTGGAGTCGATGACAGCACAGCTGAATAGCTTGAGTGGAAGTGTCTGTCCCAGGAGATGCATATATTTGTCATATTAGTGCCTGCAGTCACTTGGATGGGGTTAATTAGCGTTTTGTGTACGAAGAGGATAAGGGAAGGCATTAGAGTGGATTTGAATTATTTTTTATGTGAGGCCAGTTGGAAGCTGTTTGGAGGTAATGCGCGTTAAGAGAGTATAATGTTTTTTTGGTGTTTGACATATATCAAGCGATTGTAAAAGGGCTTTTAAGATATAGCGGGATTGATGTACCTTTTATAGTTTGATAAATGCAACACGTAGCATTGACAAACTATTGTTCATTGAAAGTTTGAATTCCACATAATTGTAATAAAACTAAATTAGCGTTCAATTCGAGAAAATGTTATATATGTAAGAGAAATATAGATATATATGCGGAGTAATTCACAACGCGATGACGGTATACGATTCTTTTCAAAGTCTCGGAAAAATTGTTTGCTCCCCTTCAGCGTCAAAGGCGAAAAGGTGACGAAATTCGTCTCTTTAAAGCTTTTCAGAGCGAGTCTGCGTGTGCAAACGCTCGTGGACATCACTTTCGTCGGAGCCCGAGGCAAGCCAGTGCGAGAGAGCTCGCAGCGACAGACGTCCAAGGACAAAGGGCTGGCCGTCGCTCGGATGCGCCGTGGTGCCAGAGGAGAGAAACGTGAAGCGAAAAGTATCACTATATAACTGTGTATCGTTACTGGGTTACACTTGGCATAGTTTCGCCTTTAATATTTTTTTTTTTTAATTTCGTCGACTTAACGAGCGCAACAATGGAGAATGGTATAAAAATAAGTATATAAATTTAAAGCTTTTACTGTCAATTTTTGTATGAATTGTCTGCCTTTCTTTGCGAGAACGGTTTTTATACCGAATCATATTGTTATATAAGGAAGGACACCTGTGTATCGCGGATGAATTGTAGAGTGGGCGGACGTGAAATCAAGCGAAACATTATTTTTCCTTCAGATCTCGCAAAAATTTACAAATAAATGTAGAGATAATGCGAGTTTTTTATAATTTTCTTTTGTATATTTAATTATTATTACCAGAATGACTATTTTTTATATTTTACATTGTATTGAATTTTAATGTAATATTAATATTATGCTGTAAAGATACCAGAAAAACTTTCGTAAAACATTCAATTTATGATTATGAATATGCATACTACATACATTATTAAGTCATATACCTACTTCAACTTTTACCCGTTTTTCACAGAATTAATGCACATACTTATATTAAACCAAGAATCTGAAAAACAAACAACCCGTTTGCACCTAGTAACCATTATTAACCAGCGGATAAAAAAACTTTTAAAGTAATGCGAAAACAGTATATTAACTTGAATTATCGTAAGTAACGACACATTAACTTTTACCCGAGGTGATCAGACAACGCCGCACTCGAACCGCAAAAATTCTTTGAACGCATTTAAAATATAATAATGTCGGCGCACGACAGGCTGTCCACGCTCGTCTCGTCCAAGAATGAAAAGGAAAGGCATGGGCGCATAAAAAAGTCCATGTTTCGGAGAATTTTACTGTTTTTAATTAAAATAAAACGTACGATAGGGCGCGATTGGGCGCGTAAATTCGATAGCACATTTGCGACGGTGGCCCGTGCCGCTGTGCGATTCGAGGTCATATTTTAACCAGCAAATCGGCAGTGTACGAAACCACGAAAGGGAATGCTGTGCGACCGAAAAATCAAAATGTTTATTTTGCAAATATTTTACGAGTGTTAATTTGAAGTTTTTTATGGCGCTGCCCGATGGTGAACAGAAGTAAATCGTTTACGTCACGTTGCTAATTAGTACTGAAAAACGTTTAAGAGCTTGAAATTTGAGAATCTGATGGCAATATTTTACGCTTTATAAGATATTAAAAGTAATTAATTTTAAATTTGTAAATATTTAATTGATAAATAATAAATGCAATAAAGACATAAACATCTATATTAAATAACAAAAAATTATTAAACGGCAAGTAACTCAAAATTCGATGGATAAACCCCATTTATTACGCAATTACAACCTCACACAGTAGATCAAAACGTTGGATAATAAACTTCCGAAAAATCGTTAAAGTGCCGAACGACGAAATAAATAAGCACGTGAGATCAGCTGTATATATATATATATATATGCCGTTATACCCCAACCGCGTCACACAACCAAGCAAGAAAGCGCAGGGTGAAAGAAAGAAAGAAAGAACGATAAATACTCGTACGGTGTGCGTAGCCCGCGTATATAATCATCGCCTCGGAATTTTGACTTACTGTAAATTAGAGCCAATATCGTCGGGGGAGAGAAAGAGAGAGAGAGAGAGAGAGCATAGAGACGTATATATTTCCACCGCCGTCTTCGACTACGAGTCTACGCGCAGACCGACGGCTATATACGTACCGAATCGAGACTTTGACCCGGGGGTTAAGCCGCTGGCCAAGCGTACGGGCAATTACGCAATATATTCCCCCCAGCCGTATATATATATACACGTATATACCCGTGCGACTGGGGTGTGTGTATGTGCGGTCAGTACGCACGGCGGTGAATCGGGAAAACCTTATTTTCGGGAGGAGAAATGATTCACCGCGATCGTAAATGCCTTCGATTAGACGTCCGAGTCGGCTACTTTCGCTCTCTCCCTTCCTCTCTCTTTCGATTTTCTCGTTTCGCTTTATAGATATACGTCTCGCTCGTGTGCGACGGAGCCAGGAAGGGGGGAGGCAATAAAAGTCGATGTCCTTTTTACAGGACCAGGGGAGAAAGCGAAAGTGCGCGTCGTGTGACGGTGTATAACGTTGTATATATAGATATATAAAGGCGCGAGCGCGTATATAAGTGGAAAAGTGCGCGAGGCTCTGTTTAATAGGAGGATCTTTACGGATTTAAGGAGATTGTTAAAGACGTGGATAAAAGCGATTTATCGGTCGTCGCGATTGCGATGCCAGGACGTTATGCGAATGGTTTCAATTTCTTTTTTTATGGTTCGCGAGAAAGTGTATAGTACGCATTGCATTGTTCGCTGCCGTTCGTTTAAATTTCATATTTCTCAGACACTATTTGATATCGATTTTTACTATAAATAAGATCAATCTTTTAGATACAATGTTGAAAAACATGGAAAAGAAAGTAAGATTCTTTATTTTTTTTTTTTTTTTTAGAAAATGGTATGTTTGAATCCAACACAGCAGAGATCAGCCCAGGAAAAAAGACTTTCGCATGGTTAGATCGAAAGTGAAGGAAACATCTGATTTTAATCACCAGGGAAATCTGCTAACGAAAAACATTGTTTTACGACGACGACTCGTATATACTACAGCATCTATCAAGTGCATCTTTGAAAAAGCTTCTTCTCCTTCCGCGGTATACATACTAAACCCACGTTTAAAATGTACGCAGAAATCCCAGGAGATTGTTACAGTGACAAAGAGCCAAGCCAACTGTATACATTTGCCGCATATACGCGCAATCGACGCCGCACCTCTGTATACCAACTCCTGACATTTGCCTTCTTCCATGTACCCCATCGGAATCATCGTAACGCGGACAGCATAAACTGTCCGTCGTATAATATATATTATACAGCCTACTCTTTCTCTTTCTCTCTGTCCTTCTCTCTCACGCCATCTTGCTATAGGCTATATCGTCGTAAAAAAAGGACGCGTATATATACATTTCGAACGGAAGGGGAGGTGCCATTACCCAGCCCTCTAAAAAGCTCTATACGGTTCACCCTCGTACTGTATACGTGTATAATACGAATCGCGCACGTACATATAGAAAGTTCGGATCGTACAGCGAGTATATAGTAGTGCCTATATGCGCGAAGGAAATAATAAAATTGCGACGCTTTATGCGCGGCCGCGTGTATTACCGCGACGCGGGTTCCTCTTCTCGGTTGTGTTTTGTCTCCCGAGGGGAGGAATATACGCGTGTCTATGCGATGAATGTATATGTGTATATGTATAGGGACACGGGTGACGGAGAATTTTTGAGTATTCACGGGGACGGATAGACACGGCGGGTCCTCAAATTTGTTGTGATTTATTGGACGCCGACGGTTGTACATATTGGGGCGTTTCACGCGCCTGTACGTGTGTGTTTCTCGGCGAGCAAGGTATGGCGTGTGTTACATTTGGGCTGAATGCCTTTCTGTCTGATGGCTTAAAAAATGAAAGTGTGAGAGAGAATGTCTACGTGAGTAAATGAACTTGTAATTTAATATTTGTCGTATGATGTATGCACGTGTACGTTGTCCTGATGGATTGAGAATGATATTTATTTTGTAATATATAAATGACTTGTACTTTGTAATAATTACCCCGTATACAGTTGTACACGTTTATTTTATCATTTGAACTGACGTTTCTCAAAAATTGATATCTCATGGTAAATAATGAAAATTACTCTTCTATAGAAAAAGTATACAAATTAATAAATTTGGAATTAATTATTCCAATAGGCTTCTGGAAGATTTATTACTGCCAATTGAACATACGAAATAGCGATTATATATATACCACTGTTTCAATAAAAAAAGCACACTCCAAATCTTCAACGTAATATACAACAGATTGCGTAAACTATCTCATATATACGCACATATGTATTAAAACGTACACGCGGACTATAATTATTATTCAAGGCCACTGACCAACTCGTACCGAACGAACCGCAGCTTGAATAGAACTTTGTCTCAGTAATATTACAGCGGTCAATTATATCCGCGCGGTCCAGCGAATTCTTCGACGATTCCGAACGAAATTACCGCGTGTATAATCTTCTTACAAAGAGACCAATGGCACATCGTAAGTATAGAAGCGGCGCTACTTTATACAACGATTGCCGCACATCAAAGGAGACCGCAAAAATAGCGAATTCCTAATAGCGTCTAACGAATCGGTGCGCACGTGGTTGCCGACAAATGGCATAAGTATATATATAACGACGAGCGGCTTCCGCAAAAAGCAAGAGAATCTCCTTAAACAAACAGCCCGTACGCGTATATATATATACAAATATAATATGGGATGTGGCCCGTTAATAATGTCATAAAAGACTGGCTTCTCTCGCGCGTGCACGCGGAAAAGGTCGGGTCGCTCTCTCGTCGCGCACAACGTATCATTATACGAAGCGCGATTGCCCCGCGGCCGCTCGCGCGACACGGGGAGACCGAAAGAAGGGACGTCAAGAGAGAGAGAGAGAGAGAGATCTTCCGAGAAACAACACTTCCGCGAAGTGCAAAAT
>JAWWEQ010023189.1:0-27710 GCA_035583055.1 Torymus tubicola | reverse complement strand
AATTCGTTAGACATTTTTTTATTGGCTGTAAAATAGTATTTATGAAATTCGATACTTTGGACAGTAGATAAATTGGTCATTCGAAAATGTGATTTTCGTAATTTATAATGTCGAAAATTTGCACAATCTGCATTATTACAGTTGAACGAAAAAACGTCTATAGTTGACTTCAATTTTATAGTGAATCGTCGAAACTCTGGACCCCCCCCCCCAAAGGTAAAAAAAAACATACGTAAAATATAATATGGTTTTAATATAAAATTATTAGTGGTATAGGCATACCCAGATTGTTTGATTAGTAAAAATTTATAAGATGTTGCATAAACACCATTGGTAATTAGTCGATATAGGGAAAATTGAATTAATTTTACATAAAAATTTAAATTTATGAAATGATAAAATTAGTTCCTAATGTATTAAAAATGTGCACGCTTTTTTGATAAAAAGTATTTAGTATGCACATTTTTCCGTTATAAATGTATTTAATCTTGAAAACGAAGTCTGAAGATACAAGGTCCGTAAATCTCTTAGCATATCGTTGCGTAAACCACAGATTTTTATATTTTCATCGAACTTCTTTTAAAAGTTTTTCATAATTTACCGGTCTGATATGGCATCTTTTTTATTCAACATATATATTCTAATTACTTACTGATGATCAAGAGTGGGACTGTATTCTTACTTAAATTTAGTTTCTCGTGAACCGTGCTAATGGTCACTCCACCTAATCGATGAGTTGTAAATTTTATTTGTTTACAATCATCCTTGACTTTACACTGTATTATAATGATATTGGAAATTTTATCAATTTCGTAAGCTTATATATATGTATACATTAAATATAATTTTTTCAATTATTTTTTACTATCTAAATTTTATGAATTATTCGATCTTATGGACATACGCATAACTATATGTAATAAATTAATTGTTACTGAAAAGTATTTGTTATTAAATGTTTACTTTTAAAAGTACATGTTAGTTTATGTATATTCGTAATACAGTAAAAAACAACTAGTTTCTAAAACATATTCTATAAGTAATGATTCCATGTAATTTTTTTCGCTATAAGAAAGCTTCCTCTGTGATAATAACATACATAAATTTTAAAATAAAATTGCTTGTATTATACAACGATGTTACTTCCGTAAATAATTTTACAAAACGACTATACGTATACTAAGAGTAAGAATATTGTTTATACTTTCAAAGCAAAAATTTTTAACGAATATTTATGTAATTTTAATTCTGAAGTTTTAAATAAATTTTTTTCGGACATAAAAATAATTATCCTTTAAAGACCTTACTAATAATTATAATTCACTAATCACACAAGTAATATTTAAATGCAATTTTTAAACAATATTTGAATTTCCACAGATAAAAAAAATATAATTTTGTAAATAGTATATGCATTCGAATTTATATGAGTATATTCAAATATATTTTATTAAAAATTCAATCTTGTTTATGCGATACGATTTCGATTAGACTCGCATTCGCAATGCAATACACATATTTAAAAAGTGCAAATATTCTATACAATAGATAAATACGAAAGCTGGATGAGCAAATATTATATGAGATATATTATTATATAATTTGTCATTAACGTAATTAACTTTTTACAGATATAATGTTTTCATCATTCGTCAAAGTAATAATAGATTGAGTACAAAGCGAAAAGAATTTTGTTAAAAACGAAATATCTTAATCAAAGAATTAATTAGTAGTCTCATATAATTACATAAAAAATTTATTCAACTAAAATATGATACTCATTATTTCAGTATGTATAATTTAAAAAGAAATTTATAATATACACAAGCAAACCTTTCAATACCCACAATTCAAATCATCAATTTAACTTCAATACAGAGCGGTGTTTGGCTCAAGCGGCAAGGTACTTGCTTCCTAAAACAAACATCGTTTAGGGCTCAGGTACAATTCCCCGTGTGCCCAAATTTTTCGGAGCCATTTTCTCAAAAATGTTTTCCAGATTTTTTCGGTGGCGAAGAGCGAACCTGGTGCCCGGGGTTGGTGGCTGAAGCTCCCGTATGTACCTAATCGGTGGGTCGTATCGACTAAGTACAATGATTGCGCTGAGCGCATGAGTACCGATAGACCGAATCCACTGCGGATTTCGCTGGAGAGATTCGTCCAACCTATAAGGTAGAGGTCTGTAGCGGTGGTTCGATCGGTAAGACTGGGATTAAATTACTCGTCAAGTCGGGTTTGACTCCCAGATCTTCACCGATTGATACAAGTACCACTGCTTCACACATCTGCTTTGTTTACCAACACACCACAGACCTCCGGCGTCAATTAGCACTGCAAGGGAGCACAAACAAGGCGACGTTAAATAACATAAAAAAAAACTTCAATATTTTACTAATATGGAAATGGAAACCACCGGAAAATTAAAATGTAAACATAAAAAACAACTGGTAACATAACATAATTAACGCTATTAAAATATTTTCTATCGTCGAATTCATTGATAAAGGTGTCTATAACTTTTTTCGAATGACGTGCACGCAAGGGAGCGCAATGCAAGAAGAAGAAAAAACGGTTTCACCGTGTGAACGAGGCAACGAAAAGAAGAGAAAAGAGCGCAGAATGCGAGGAGGATCGGTCTCGCGCCGAACGAGAGGAATACGGGGAAAGATAGGAATCTCGTCGGCGAAATGTAGATTTAACGCCGCGGATGACCTTTGTCGGTCGTTGCACGGCCCGTCCACTTGGCCAAGTGTGTTCCAGTGCATTCGCCCGCGTGCAAACTTGGTTCCGCTTTAGACGCTGCCGCCGCCATAGTCGCGTCCTGCACATTTACATACACGCGCTCGCGCCTATTGGGATCAGTGACAGCCAGCGAATCGCCGGGCCGTTTCCTCTGTCTTTATCGGCTATTCGGCCGGCGCGATAAGTGCCGCGAAACTACCATCAGCGAAAAAGTCACTCGTTTATTTCTGTCTGAGACGGCGCGAGGATTATTTTTATTGTCGTGCCAGCGAAACGCGAGCGAGACTCGTTGCGGTGGGTTGGGAATGAAAAATCGACTGATGTATATATGTTTTTAGAATGAAATAATCGCCATTGAGTGGAGAAGTGTATTTTGTTTCACTTAATGGGGGTAATCCGCAAAAATTGTGTCTTTGTATAAGATATATTCGATCGTGATTTCTAACTGAACTTATGTACGAAAAATAAACTATAGTCGAGTAAGTCATTCTATATAATTCCACAGTAAGTATAGGTGCACTGAAAACCATCAACGTCGCGTGAGCGCAGCGAGATTCGTGCGGTTAACCGGTATAAACATCGGCGTGTAGTTTCCTCAACAGAAAGAACGCGACGCGCCGTTTGCCTCCTCGTAATTATGCAATTGTGCGCCTACGTGCAATTAGCCATTGGTGTAGCAGCATGACACGCTCCCGGCGACAAGCGGAAAAAGAAAACGAGGTGAGGCTTTTTGTGGTTGCCAGTCGCGTCGGTATAGTGTTTTTCCGATAGACGCAGGACACATGTATAGTGTATGGGAGGAGGAAAAAAAGAATCGAAATCGCAAAGCATCGAGGCGAGAAAATTCCACTTGCGAGGAGGTGCGTGCGCACTTAACGCTGCAGTCGTTACCCTCGATCGAAATCGAAGGTAAGCAAGACGCGATTTGAGCGCATCGAGAGTGCAGGGACTCACTTCCAATTGCGTTGCATCACAGCCAGCGGGAGGCTCAATCAAGTGTATCGACAGTTTATCAAACGATTGACGAGTCAGTGCAATTCTTCGAGTATAGGCATTTAATTATGATTTTTCTTTTCTCTTTCGATTCCGCGAAGAAAAATAAAGAATGATATAATAAAGTTATCGTATCGAAGTAGTAGAATTGTGTTATTTATAAGTTATCCTAGAAGTAATATACTTAACTGTAGTTCAAGATGGTGTTCCAAAGTATAAGAACTTTTATAAACTACCACAAGTAGCTTGACTCAATTGTAACCCAAATTGGCGTATTTTCTTTATTTCTAATCAGGGGCTCAGTCCCAAAGTTTATTTAAACTAGTGGATTATAATTTGCTTTTACAAAAACAATTTGATTATTAGAATATACAGTTTTTAATTCTTTAAAATAGTTTCAATAGAACTTTTATTGACTGCTTTTTTGATTTTATAAATTAAAATGCTTAAATTTTTTTATATTTTTTGGATGATACCCTATTTTTCGTCTTTGAAGATAAAATCAATTTTTAAATTCAATCACAGAAAGCAATAGTCAATCAATTCAAAATTATGCATTTTGTCTGTAAGACTGGTACGTCTATTATCGTGTTTACGACAAAGTGGCCAATTCACAGGGACACTGCACTATCGATTTCTCATTCTAAGAAAATGCGAAATTTGATACATTCGTACTCTAATGAATTCTTCGAGATGTTTTTCCCACTTTTAGGGCTCGCACTCAGTACGAAGTATTCTACGAAGTCAAACGCAGTCTCTGAAATTATGCTAATGCATCAAAGACATCGGAGTACGTTTCCGCGCGTTCAGCGCAATGCACTCCTCTGCGTAGAAGTGTTAAGTTTTTAAATTCTACGCAGCTGCAGTAGCATGAATCTGGCACAACGATATGACTACATGATGAAATTAAAATTTTTCCGCGTTAAACCTTTTTCTGGCACATTAAACTTGTTCCTTTTATGTTTTTTATGCTGGCTAGGAAAGTTTTTGGTAATCTTCCGCAGTGAGGAGAGGTCAATCGTGTTCTATAAGATCTATCTATAGCTTGTTGATATTACAGAATAGTTTAGAAAGTTGATCTTTCTTCAAAAACAATTACATTAGAAGGCTCTATTTCATGAATGAAAATACTGTTTCCAACCATTATCATAGTTTCTCAATCAAACTTCTTTACGTCTACTAATTATTAACCACAAAATATTTAATAGTTGTTGGCAAAACATATAGAAATTAATAACATTGTTATTCGGTTGTAGTTAAAGAGTTTACTATATTTTTCTTAAATTAACTGTGTATCCAATTCAATTTGCCTGATTCAAGATAAAATTAAAAGCTGCTCTTTAAAAATAATCTTAATATAAATTATTTGCGCATACAAAATTAGTATAATCAAAGCACTGCCCAAATTATTGACAATGTATAGGCAACATACCTACGAGCCATTCTGGAAACTTTATATGATAATATATCAGTGAAATATGAGCAATATAACGCCCCAGCGACGGAATCGTATATTACACACAATAGATGGACAAAATATTGATAGTATATATAGACTACATGTTGTCCTTGTTAATATATTCAATTTATAATTCAAATACTAATTTTTTGATGCGAATAAAATTAAAGAAAATAAAAATATATTCGCTAAATAATTAATATCGCTATAAAAATCTATAGATTTGACAAATATCGTAATTGATCAAAAGATTCAGCTTTTTATTGAATATATTCTGTGGCTCCCAGGCATAACGACTAAGTCTATTTTTTTGAAAATCGGGAAATCCTTGGATTTTGTATCTTCGAAAGGGTCTTTTTCATTTAAAACTGTCAGTAGTAGCTAAAATATTGCCCTAAAGCTACGATATATGGAAAACGTAACAACATAAGTCCATTTTTCAAATTTAGTCCGCGGCATAACAACATAAGTCCAGCAGTGATTTATTTTATCCAACCAAATTGAATATAAAAATTATTTTTATATAAAATATATACAATAACCAGATAAAATTTATAAGTTTACAAACGTTAAGTACACAAATGTGAGAATTTTGAAAATTAGTTCATAATACGTGTTCTTTTACGAAATAAAAAAAAATGCTTTTTAATTTATCGCGAATTCAAGCTGGATTCAAATAGTATTCAAGTTGTATTATTTTTAATGCAATTATTGGTTGATTAATTGTTAATTTTGATAGGAATTCATAAATAAATTAACGAAAATGTTCCCGGCATAACAACATAATTTCATATCTTTTTCGAGTTTTCACGAAGGAGAAAATGCGTAACCTGGTCATACCACCGTGTAAGTGTTTGTTTTAAATGTGTTAATTGATTAGTACAGTATCGCGGCCTATCTCGTTTAATCCGATCTTACGAATAAGTTTGAACATTGAAACCCATTTTTTCAGAAACTCAAAAAGTGAACTTACCTGGTTATGTCTCGAAGCCACAGATATATACAGTATATGTACAACATAAATGATATTTTAAATAGTTGGACTTTATGCCATCATTCGTTGTTAAAAAGTAATTCTTTGATGTAGTAGAATATAACATATATAATTTTTATTTTAACATTTAACAAATATTAGTTAATAAACTAGGATAATTTATTGGCATTTAGCTTCCGCAAATTGAATTGATCGTATTGAAAATTAGTCTAATAGCCATGTGTTAAATGATTGTTATAAGTTTACTCTAATTTGGAAATTGATAAATTAGCTAATCTCAAGGATTCTTATCTGTTTGCGATATTCAAAAAATTGTAAATGTATTATTTTTTCAATCATTTTGTAGATGAAAACGAAAAAATAATTTCCACCCAGTACTTAAAACATAGTAAATACTCAGGGACAATCAACTAAGTATTCTATGAGTTCGTAATAAAACAGCGACTTGTTAATTTTAAATTATATACTTATGCTCTTCTATGAATTATTTATTGTTTTTTTTTTGTATCATTTGTTGACTTTAAATTAAATTACTATCTCTTTTATTAGATCTCTTGTATTTATATCTACTATGAAGAAGAAAATTTTCCTTAGCCAATATATATAGATAAATATTAAAGCCTGCCATTATTCAATTTTTTTTTTCAATATTTATATTTAGAGTATGTAACTTTAATTGAAAAGGTTTTTTAACAGTAAAGAACAGTTAAAACTTAAGATCAGCCCATGTCAATCGATGCTTCGCATCTCAGAAAACGAAATTTGTAAGTCAATTTGTTGACCTAATCTGAGATTAGAAAGAAGTCAAGCGTGCCTAAGACACATTCGTCGCGATCAGTCGTAATGTTCTTCTGGCAATGAAATGACGTTCAAAAATATTTCAGAGCGACGTTTTTATCTATTGAAAGTGACTGTGAATTTTGTGTAAAAATTATACGTCCTATAATTCCAAACCGTATTCATTTAAATCTCCCGCCTTTAAAACTATCTTTTATCGAGTTAATCCGTGGCGAAGCGCTGAGATCGTACGCGAATCTCGGATGATAACCCGTGGACCGGCACTCACTGTCTGCGAATATTTTGCTCGTCAACAACCTGGACAATCGTTTGAGTAAAGGTTAGAATCGGCTTACTTCTTTTAATTCTGATAATAATAATTTTAGTGAATACGTGTTATTGCAAAGCTGACTCTTCTTTTTAATAATTTTTAAATAATCTTATTAAATTGTTTAATGTGAGAGATAATTGACAATATTTAGAAGAATGTAAATAAAGAAGTATCATTATTATCATTTCATTTATATTTAGTTACAGGTAATTTCGTTCTATTACGATCTTTGTTTTATTAATTATAAATAATCATTTCATTATCTTGTAAAATATCTGGTTATATTATAATATAGGCTCTAATTATATCTGATTATAGTTTTAAATAAGTTTAAGAATATACCTATATAGTATGATTTATTTTTATAAAAGTTATTGTAAAAAGATTTTTCTATAATTATACTATTTAATAATATAAGTCAAACATTATTTGATTTTTAGGTTTTAAAATTGAGAGACTCTTTACTTTATTTGATATATTATATAGTACGTGCAATTTGCGTGAAAGAGGTTAGGTTCTTCAGCACCCAAATAATTTTGAAAATACAAATATTTTAATACACTTTACAAATTACTTTTACGCTTACCCATTATCAGTATTTTAAAAAAATTTTATTAAATTAGGCGGCACTTTTGTTTTTGTGATTTTACAGTGTATTCCACTGATGAGTCGACATATACGTGACCACGCAACTCAAAAACATTAGAAACCCAATACATGATATCTGTGACCGTGTACGGCGTTCCTTAGTGGAGCAGTCATATAAAACGCCGCCGAGTATACAGAAGAGTAAGTATAGGTCTCAATCCGTAACACGCAATGTGAAGTTAACAAAAATATCGATTAACAAATGTTGTAAAAAAAGTTTTTGTAAACATACGTAATTAGATATTTTTTGCCAACTTCAGATATTTTTAAAGAAAATTTTTTTTAAATAAAGTTACATTTACTTTTAAAACTAGAAAATTTTTGGAAATATGCCAGTCATTTAAATTACAAATTTCTGTTTCTCAGTTCATGGCATTTTTTAAATTCAGATACTTAAATTTATATTAATTATGGAAATTAATTAATTATTTATAAGTACAGATTTAATGTGAGCTTTTATCTAATATAACTTGTGAACGTTCGTATCATTAAAATTTTTTCAACTAATTTTATGGTGATTTCAATAAGAAATTATTTTACTAATTAAATTTAAGTACTTTTCTATTCTCGTTTAAGCGATTTGACTAAAAATTTTAATAATTATAAGAGAAAACACTTATTTAAGCTTATTCTCTACAAAGTCATCAACAATAGTAACAATTTTTTACAGATATTTTACAAAAATGATACTTCAGTACGGATTAATCGCTGTTACGATTTTTACCGCTATCCTATACTGGATCATTTTCGAAGGACGAAAAAACCGACCACCTGGGCCTTGGGGAATTCCTATATTCGGACACTTATTATTTTTAAATAAAATAAAACCACATGAAAGCCTTGCGGAAATAGCATGGCGCTATGGGCCTGTGTGCAGTCTGAGGATGGGATCAGTCTATACCGTTCTAATAACTGATGCGAAAATCATGCGGAAGGCATTCGCTCAGGATGAATTTACTGGGAGAGCTCCCCTTTACCTTACGCACGGAATTATGAAGGGATACGGTAAGATATCAGGATATCTATTAATAAAAATATTCATGTGAAAAATAATAAGACCTAAATAATAAGAACACATAAGATATTTCTTATTTTTACTTTAGACTACGTTTGTTACAAGAAAATTATTAAATATTATTATATGATAAATCATTCATTATTAAACTCACCTATAATTATAAAAAATTAAATATTGCATTTTTATAACTAAAATTTTAGATAAATAAAAATGATATTCAAAGAATAAGAAAGACACAAGTCATTTCAATGTTGCGAAAGTTACGCTGCAAAAAAATATTTATGTAACATAAAATTTCAACTAGTGATCTAAATTTTTATACATAATTAAATTTTTCTTCTTCCTAATCATAATTTATTTCATATACATAATATAAATATGCATTATTAAATGTCCAATTTAAATAAGTTTTGGTGCCGGATTTCTAATGTAAACCGTAGTTAATTTTATCCATCAATCATCTGTGTAAGAGGTCGTTGACTGCGAGGTTATGACATACAAACATAATTTAAACCATGAGCGAAGTAATTAGCGTATCGTCACCGGTTACTTTCTTTACGGTATAATAAAATTAAAATTTTTCAATGTATACTAAAGATGATGCAAAAACTTAATATCAAAACAATTGTTAATTAAGGATTATAATAAAGTACAATAAAAATTCAATCATTTATTAATTTAATGTTAACTAGAAATCAGAATATACAATCCGTTAATAATCGATGATTTAACAAAAATATTTTTTACGTGATGTGTATAAGAATTATACACACAAGTATATTTGTACTGTCTCTAGTACTTTAACAAATATTTACAACTGTAGAATCAATTAAGTTATTACATTAACAAATAATATAAATTCACACCATATAAACATTTAAAATTGATCTAGTAAAAAAATTTGAAATTTCTACTTTAAAAGAGTGTGCGTTTTAATGATAATCTGAATCGTATGAGCTTCATTAACAGTCTTAAATGGAGATAGAATTAAAAGATAATATTTTGCAAATCAATCCCCGTAATGTAAAGTCCAAAGTCGACACTCGGTAAGCGGATGACCGAGTCCTGTTTCGGCAGTCGAACTTCTTCTTTTTTCGCCGCTCTTTCTCCCGGACAGTCTCGCGCTGATCCACGAAACGGACAATAATGGAGCCGGACACGCATAGAGGCTTTTACAATGGAAGGGCCATCTTATTCAGGGTAAAAGGATGTTAACGGTTTCTCTAACGCAACATTTTCAGAGGCCAACTAACCTACTAAATTGAAGGCCAGTCTGATCGCAGTATAGTTTGGTCTTAGCTGATGTTCCAAAAAAGAAATATTATAATAAAAAAAACGAAGAAACGAGATAAAAAGAAGGAGTGCAAAGAAAGAGAGGGAGGGGGAGAGAAAGAGGGAGGAGAAAAGAAGAGAGAAAGAGTGAGAAAGAATAAGAGAATGAAAGAGGCGAAAAACTGGGTCAACTGTGCGAACAGAGAATTTCGGGAACCCGTTAGAGTCCTGGTCTTTTGGCCGGTTAGATTTTATGTAGACGTTAATTCGCACACAAAAAGAAAGCAAGGCTCCGCCATCTCCATTGTCTTCCATATAGTCAAATCGCTTTTTATGGAGCTTTCTGTGACGTAAACGCTATAAACCCCTGGATTTCCGTTATCCTACGCTTTTTCTGTTACGTTCTTCACGAAATTTGAATTAAATTAAGAATTCACGTATCATCTATTATTAAATTTCTAAAACGATATAGACTTTTTCGTAAGAATAGCGAAACTGAATTAAGGTGACATCATAGATACTGAATCAATTTTATTTTTAGAATATAAATTTTTTTAATGTATTGTACTGCAACTTTAGAGTAAGATTTTTCTTGAAAATTCATTATATTGTGAAATATTTCGAAATTTGAATAAGGGTTTTCAGGTCAAGCCATTAATTTACATATTGCAAGAACTTCATTATTTTGCGAAACAGCCAATGCTTTAAGATAAAGTCACTGCGTACCATAATCATATGCAATAAAAGAGAATCCAAGGAAAAGGAAAAAAGAACAGAGTAACCGTTTTGGACTAAAGTATACCGCACATTTCGCATTAAATTTCGAAAGCTTTTATCCTTTGCTCCACGTTACATCGCATCACGCCAAACTTTTCGTGCTAACTTACAACTTCGTCTTTCTCTTTGTCCTTACTTTTTCATCCATTCACAAGAGCCTTCATGTAACGCATGCTTACGTAGTGAACAAATAAGAATATCAAATAAACTATTGATATCAGGGAGAAATTAAATTCTGTATACCATGCCGTATGAATGGAGTTTAAAAATTTTAATCTTATTCAATAAATCCCTAAATATAATCGTATTGAATTTTGTACTAAACATGTTGTCCAAAATTCTTTTGATACAACAATTCCTTCGTGTATTTTAGTATCTTCATTCAACCCCATCTCCATTTAATGACTCCTAGTAGCTACTAGTCATAAACCTCCATATCATGAAGACTGATTCAATTATGTTGAATAAATAATTGAAACAAGGAATATTGATGGTATATGAATAGAAAGAGTTGCAGTTTATGTAAAAGAAAGCCAAAAAATTTTCAACAAAAAAATTTGAATGTAGAAAGGAGTTTGAATTCAGCTTGAAAATAAAATTTAATCGGAAATATTGAAATCGGCCAATACAACCATCACCGACAACCCTTAAATAATTCCTACTCGTCTCCCATCTGTCACTCAGGCTAAATTCTAAAACATCAAAGAATAATTTGTGATCAACTCATGTAAATCCCGGCAACCACACGAGAATGCATTAATTACATTATCATGTAGTAGAGAAGTTTATTTTATTGTCAATAATTGTCATTAAACCGTAACAGATTACAGCGCAGACTTAATCGAGGTATTTATATTTCAATTCTCGCTAAGCATTGAAGCGTTAAAATCATGAATATTTTATACAATTTCTCGCGTTCTCATACAATATTCTATAGTGCTGTGCACTGCAAAAAATGGCGTTGTCTTTACAGTTCACGGTCGTTCAACGGCAAGCATAATTTGTTCTTATCTGATTTTCTGTAGTAAATAATAGAGAATTTTTAAATGATCTTAACACTATTTTTCAAATATATAGCTAATATTTTTTTTAACTCATAAAAAATTTTTATTGATATATTTAACCATAATTAATAATGAGAAATTCTACTGAAATAGCCAGTAAAATCGCTGAAATGTACGAGTTCGTTGCATATAAAATCAGAAATTACATAAAGTTGAATTTTAATTTTCGTTATCCTTAAAGAATTACATTGTTCTACTTACTATTTTAACATGGCTACTATTTTACTTTGATTAAATTACTTTATTCAGAGTAAATGAATTGCTAAGTACGTAAACAAATAATAAATCAGTCTGTTCAAGAGGATCGAATAATACACGTTGCCCAGATTACGGGCCAAGTTTATCTTACGTAATTAATTGGAATTCAATGATAATGAACATTCTATTAGTTGTGCAGTAAATGTGTTTGTAAAATAGAATTAGCATGACTGTCGCGTACATAAGAATTGAAGTAAGTTTATCAGATGTATCATTGGTATAAATCAATATTCATGAATTTCATTAACAACATAATTATTTAACAATAGTTTTCATCTGAAAGTACTCTAGACTATAATTTTTAAGCCCACAAATCTTAATCACTTATTCGATGATTTTGGGCTCTTTTACATCATGATTCGACACTTTAGTAAACGACTACATTCAATTATTTTTTTCTATGAAAATGAGTAGTTCACAGACTTTACTCATGTTCCCTAAGGCACGGTCTCATATTAAGCATGCACGAAATAAAATGATTTGAGCGCGCACTCTCTTCATGGACGCTCTCCAGTAAAATATATAAACAAAAATTTGCACATGCGAAAGGGCATGAAAGAACGTGTTCATGTTTAAAAGGAAACTTGCAAGAAACATGCGCTGATCGTTTTACTTTGTATACACCCCCCGCAGAAGCGGGGAAGACGGGACTACGGGATTACGGGAAAGAAATCGCAATCATTTTAGTTTACGCACGCTACTATTATTCTCGCTCGATTCGTACGATGATCACACGACCGAAGCGACTATACTGAGCTTTTTTAGTAGTTTTTCATAGAAATTTGATAATTGGTATTATAGGAACATGACCCGCAAACCTGGGCAATTTCTCGGAATATTTATCAATAAGACAGGCAATTTTAATGACGTTGAATTCTTGTTAATTAACGATTACAGGCCTGTGCCAGTAACACCGAAACTCCAGACGCAATTGCATCATTGATATACTTTCTTGACAGGGTCACTATTTTCGTACACGTTGCAAAACAGTATCCAAATGTGGTATTGAGCGTAGGCGTTGTTTTTGCTCAGCGGCGAGACGGTACCCCTCATGAATCCAAACCATTGGATTTCGTATTCAATGACAAGTCGATCTTGTGCAAGAAACGCTAAACCTCGTTGACGTAACTTACGTAAGAACGCGTACGCGACGAGGGCGCGCAAAAAATTCGCCGTCTGTAAATAATAATAAAAAATACACGAAATCGGCCGACGAAAAATTAATCGGGAATTCCGCGCTTGCACGCGCGTGCGGATCTGACTAATATGCAAAAAAAGAAAAGAAAAGAAAAGAAAGACACACAAGTCGGGGAGTGCAGAGGAAGAAAGAGAAAATAAACGCCGTGCAGGCGGAGGAGGAAACATTTAAGTATGTGACCACGTGCCGCGACGGCCGAGTCAACAGCTCCGCTCCTCTATTAAAACGCATTTCTCGGAAGAGCGTATATAGTTGCGAGAGCGCGAGGCGAACGTGGTGGCAACCGAAAGCGAGAGTAACATTGAACCTGACGGCGCACTGACTGCTCGCGCTCTCGAGCTCGCACGAGCGTGTTCGCGCGATTTGCCCCCTCCCTCGTGTCGTGCATTCAGATATGTACGTATAGTAGTACACGCGCTCGCACGTGTTCGTGAGTCTGCACCTTTTTCCGTCCCTCCTTAACGCTCCTAGTGCGTATCTCATGCCTATGTTATTATTTCATCGCGCGAGGCCTATCCATTGTCGCGTGTGATAAGATTGCCTGCACCCCGGGTTATTCCAGACCCCTGTCTTCAGCTTTGCATATAACATGATAAATTCGCAGAATCACCGCTGTTATGCTTGAACGCTGCATGGGCCAATGCAGCTATGCTTTAAATTAGCAGAGTATTGACCGTACCAACAATTAAGAAAGGCCGTTTTTATTATGAAGAGCTTTTTTAAAATATTTGAAATATCAGTCGTTGAAGGTTGCCTCCGTGTCTGTCGTACAATACTTCCCTTTATGACGATACTGTAATTGATACTTTACAAAAATAAATAGTACATTTGACACTAGAGCGATAAAAATGATCCATATTTGTGATGCGTCAAAAAGGAACTTATATTTTTCGAGGCAACTAAAAGTTTATAAATTTTTTTCAACTAAAATAATGCCATCTTCTAAAAAGGGTCATTTTAATCACACCAGTGAAGGTATTCACAACTAATTTATTGAAAACTTACAAACCAAATACATTTCAAGGTCTATTGGAAATTTTTACTTATTAGTCGAAATTCCGAATGATAGTATTTATTATGATAAAAATAGCAACAATAAAAACGCACCGACTTTGTCAGGTTTACTTCACGCTTTCCACGCCTTTAATCACCGATCCAATAAATAAGAATAGCGATACGCTGTTGAATAGCGCTGTACAGGCGCGACGTACAAGTTGCCGTATGGGTTCGGCAACAAACTCGCGGAAAAAGACAAACTTTCATTAACAATGAAAAGGAACAGGAGAATTTTTGCGTTAACCATGCGCTCATGTAAAACGCTACGCGCACGCGCTCGTCCCTGAGCCTGCCAATGTGTCACTTGCCGATAAACGCGCGCGCGCGTCCCGATTGAGGCGGTGAAGAAAATAATGTAAAAAAAAAGAAGCAAGGTGTATGTACGCCTCGCGCGGCATTGGCTTGAGATCGAGATCGCGCGGCAAGCCACTGCGCGAGCAACGCAGCGGCAAAGGCGTCACTCGCCTCCACTGCCGCCGCAGCAGCAACAGCGGCAGTCGTATGCAATTGCGCAAGAATCCACGAGTTCGAGGACGGTCATCCGCGAGCGAGCGAGCGAGTCACCTGTGCGCGAGCGTGCACTACAATGCCTCGGATATTAGAATGAGACGCGCGTGCAAGTGTTGTTTTCGCTTTCCATCTTTCGCCTCGTGTTGCCTTTCGTGTGTTTCTTTTTCTTTCTTGATGCGACTTTGTATCTTAGCTTTTTTTTTCATTCTGATGAATTACTCTGTTGTCGTCGCTTTTAGTTCTCACTAAATGTTTAGGGTGGTCCACATACTTTCGTCTAAACAACCAGGGTTCCAATTGTTCTTATACTGAAAATCAACTGATATTATTATTTTTTTGTTCCGAAATCATAGCGTAAATCTTTAGCTACAAAAAATATTTCTTGTTTAAATGATTGCAGTCGAAATTTGTAGTGACGATAACTACATGATATTAAAAATACCAGAACTCAACATTGTCGGCATAATAGTAACAGTATTATCATCTGTTTCTATGAAGAACGAACTGAAACATCATTTTTCATCCTAGAATATCTTCACTTATCAGAAATATAATTATTAACCAGAAAAAACGATGAATTTTTTCATCCTTGAAAGAGTTTTTTTGAGAACTTTAAAACACGTCATTTCTTGGTCATTAATTCACTTAAATGACGAACCTAAATCCACTCTTAAGAATGCACGAGAATCAAAACTGACGAAGTTCTTTTTTTGTTTTCCGCACCTTCGACCCCAAAACCCATATGGTATATCTCTCCGAATTTTTTTATCGCCATTCCTTGCCAGATGCAAATGCGCCTCGCCTCAAAGAGAATTCAATCAATTTTTTCATCGGCAGGATTAATTATTCGGCGAATGCAGCAAAAAAGTTTCTGAATTATAATGAAAAAGCGGTTGGAACGCAAGAGAGGGAGAGAAAGGGAGGATGGATGCGTGCCGTCGCAGAGTGCGCCGACCGCGCGCGCAGAGAGCGAAGGACTCTCACTTTTATCGATCTCCTTGAAGGAAGTCGTCCCGTGCAAGCGGTCCCGGTCGTTATGCTCTGCATCCGCGCGCTAAGAGAGGGAGAGAGAGAGAGCAAATTACAGTTACTTTCGCAAGGACGGGCCGACGGCCTCTCCAGCACTTAGTAGTCGTCGTTCCCTGAAGAAAAAGAGAGACCGGCAGAGGTAAAGAAAGAAAGAGATAGAGGGAAACTTGACGGTATCACCGACCGCAGATGATTAAAGGACACTTCAATAAGTAACTTAGGTTAAGGTAGCATGAGCGTCTTTTGTAAAATACTAAATCAATTTGAAAACTTGACTGAAATATTCTTCAAGTCTTAAACTTTTCATAGCTGCAAGAAACCATAAGGTCGCCGACCAAATTATTAAGGAAAACAGTTGCAAAATAGCACACTTTTACACGGAGCTTATGGCCACGTCTATTTTTTGCTGATTAATGATTCATGGCATTATTATAAAATACTATTTCTAAATAAAAAAGTAGATGGTTATAGTATTTATTATAAGGATTCTGTTAGTATAAAAATAATAATGGGTTGCCGATAAAAATAAATAAATGATAGCAGCAAAAGTGTATATATATATATATATACACCAGGAGTGTGAATTATAACAGCACTCCGATCTAAAATGAGAAGAAATTTCTAATTTTCTTTTTAGTTTATATTTAATAGGAATAGTTTCTATATAATTAACGTGTTTAGAAATAAAAATACATGTTTCTTATTAAAATTTAATCATAAAATTTATAAAATCGGAAAGCCCGTCTCGGGGCCTCCAGCTTGATACGGCACTCACCGCTCATGCTACCTTAAAAGAACTTATACCTGTTAAGAGCTTCTTCGCCAGTTGCATTTCTCAAACTATTTCTGATTTTTATGAAAAACAGACTTTTTACAACTATAATTGCAAATTTTTCCAAGCCTAATTGTTAAACTCAACGAAATTAGTAAATATTAACTGGTAAATTAAAATTTTAATTCACAAATTATGAATAACAAGTTCGTGGTCATTCGTTCTTTCATTCCTGAATTATTTATTAATCCTTCATTTAAGTTTAAAAAATTATTAATACTGAACGATTTTTGATAATGATTCTTATGATGAAACTATGTTTAATTAATTACACATAACGGAAATTCCAAAGTAAATTTCTTGTATTATTATCAAGAAAAACATTTACATAATTATATTCTGTATTCATGATGTTTTTCATAATAATAATCATCTCATTGAGTTACAGAATAAATTATTATTGCTTAAAGAGGCTGTGTTAACAACTAGGGATTTTAATAAAATTAATTAATTGTTTTAAAGAAATTAGGTGACTTTATTGTTCAAATTTAGACAATATTTAAAATTCGTAATTTATGAATATGAGAAAATATTTGAGAACGGATGTAATAATCCAGTCTTAAAATCCTCTTGTAAAAAAGAGGTAACAGAATGTTGTGAAACATTTAAAAAAGTAATGCGATTGGTTGATGGTTCAATATCCGATCTGAAATAGCGTCAAAATTCAAAATGTTCTCTGATATAAAATGAATATTTTGGTATAGAAATTAATTAAATGTTTTATGTGTGCATTTGAGTAAATCAATAAAATCATTATTAAATTATTCAATATCTCAATTGATTAAAATTTTGTGTCTAATAATTTAATTACAAAATATATGTTGTTTCGATTTGTTTTCTAACCTCAAAATTTAGAATTCAAATCTGTTATTTAGTAGAAATAATATATTATGCTTTCTGGAAGATAATTTTAATAAAACTAGTTATCTCTAAGCTCGCTTCGAGCGCCACTTTTGATTTTGTAACCTAGCAACTCATTACTCCCACCAACCAAATCACGAATAAAATGATTTTACAACAAATCCATCATTTTTTTAAAGATAGGATACCGTAATGAAGTCTAAGATATTTGTTGATCCAGCGCGCATGGATTATGACTAGTTAGAGTAAATAAAAGATCGAATTATGAAAAAAAACTTTGGAAAAAAGAAAACGAAACTATAGAACAAGAGCTTTACAGAGCTTTTTCAGAATTAACAAATGTTGATTCCTCCAAAAGTTACATATGTTTGAAATTAAATTTGAAGAAATCAACAGTTTTGAATTTGAAAAATCCCTGAAAAGCTTTTGCTCTTCAATTTTACTTTACTGTTTCTAAAGGTCATATCGAATTTTCAGTTATTTCTTAAAAATCGAATTTTTGTCAATAAAAAGTGATACCATCAGATCAAGTATCTTCCTATTTATTTACATTTTAGACAGACCTAAAAAACGAAAAAAAAAAATTATTTTGTGCGTGAACCTTCGAAAAATGTTTCTATTCTTTTCGAGACATAAGAGGGAAATAACTTGGAGAATTGCTAATATACGATGTATATACAAATAAAGTTTCGATAATATTTCTTTAATGTATTCATAAGAAAATGTAACTCAAAACCACTTACAATTGTACAAATATGCAGTAGCTTTGACGAAATTAAAAACTTGTCACATAAAATGTACTGGACTTCACAAACTTCCCTAAATCAACATAATTCCAACGATATTGCACAAGCCTCTCCAAAACCGTATAATTTGTTCAACATCCGCATAGTGCATAAGCACATAAATACTATACATCGAAATTCACATAGGAAAGTGTAGTGCCTTAAAATAGCAATAATTCAAGCAGGTCCGGTGCGATTGGCCTTCAGACCAGATCTCTCACCCGTCCATAGCTATTAGCATCCGCGCACGGACTTTTGTGAAAGTGTGCCTGCGCCAACTCGGGGTGCGTTGCTGCTGTTTTTTACACCACACACGTCGCATCTCATCATATTTTGCACCTCGCCGTCAGTAAACCTGGTTCTTCGCTGGCCAACCAAAGTCTACTCGTAAGTGAGTGAATCCTGCTACGTCCTTGGAGCATTTATTTGCTTGTTTCGCCGGCACACTTATTCGTTAAGACTGCAATAAAAAAAAACGAGCTTGATAGGTCTCTCGGTCAGCGCGCACACTTTTTTGCGGGACACGCGCTCATCGTACTCTCGAAATCTTCGCCAGTTCTTCTTGCTCTTTCATCTTCGACTGGCCTTCAAGATAAATGATATCGGTTTGATGCGACATGACAAAAAGAATGAGTTTTCGAATGTTCTTTTTCTCGACGGGCGGATGCAGTGCAGGTGATAAAATTAAGCAAAGCCGGGCGTCGCTGATTCTTCGAACGGCTTCGGACGTATGCATTTTGATAATGCCTATCAGTCTCGGACAAAGATATTTATTAATGATATTTCATTCGTACAACAGTGTACTAGAGGTCATTCGGTTTTCTTCAAAAACAAGAAAAAAAATGTATTAAATTTTGTCAATGCAATTAGTTTCTTCTCAAATAACTGTTTCTCGGGAAGATGAATAACCTGAGGAATTATTCAATAGCTCTGCATAAATAGTTTCTGTATATCGTTATTCATGTGTTTTTATGCACCTACTAGTTTAAAATTAACAAGAAATAATGTGATTCAGTTTATGTAAATTGATCACCTAATTAGAATATTAAAAATTGCATATTTCTATGTAAATTGAATCTGCAATAAAATAGGAATTCCTAGAATGGTATAGATTAAATTGAAAATTTATAGATAAAATTAGTCTCTGATTTAAAATATGATGCGTAGATTAATAGGAAAATTACCAATTACATCAATTGATAATGTAAGATACAAATAAAAATAAACTAAAACTTATCGTTGTCAATCAAGTACTATGTATACGTTATTTTTAATTAATCACCTTCAAATAATCTGATACTATTCGATTACGGTTGAATGAAATAGATAGTAAGACAAATGTATCACCGATAATGATATTATTAGATTATAATCTTATCAGTTAATAGATATTTTTTAAATGAAAATAATTTTTTAAGCCGGAAATGATTGCATCTTGAATTTGCTTTCGGGTATTATGTATTTTTATTAATTATTTAAAACAAATCATACTAATAAAAAATCAGAAAAAAATTATAAATAAATCATTGGATTGACACTAATAATTATATGCAAAATTTTTCAAGACATATTTATTTATTGTTAACAGATTGCGAAAAGGTAATACGTATAATCACTAAACCTAATTATGTTATGATACTAAATACAAGTGATTTTGTTGATAGTAATTCATCAGGTGATGTATTAGTGGTTCGTAAGAAACCAGTAGATCGAAATAATGTATAGGTATATCACTTTAATTCAAATATATGATTTCAAATAGTCTCCTCGTTGTAAAAGAACATGAGTATTGTAACGTAGAAGAAAACAGTAAAAAGTATAAGACTCGTTATTTCTATTCATATATGGAAATCAACTAAAATAAGTATTATCTAATTCGAATTGATAAAGAATTTAAAAACATACTTTTTAAAAAT
The DNA here is from genome assembly GCA_035583055.1 of Torymus tubicola. Lineage (NCBI taxonomy): Eukaryota > Metazoa > Arthropoda > Insecta > Hymenoptera > Torymidae > Torymus > Torymus tubicola. Next base: position 7,190 of record JAWWEQ010023189.1, on the reverse strand, counting down.
ACATATTAATTCTAATAATACATAATAAGCAAATATTGACAATCAATCATTAGTTATTTAACAATTATTAAGAATAAAAGTAGTGGTACTTTGAAGTGACATAACGATTACAACTAAACGCCACTATATAATGACTATTCACTCTGTCAGCTATTACACGATCTTCAAACGCGAACAATGACCTATTTCCGCAAAGCAGCGCATCATAAATGATAACTGAATAAGTGAAAATTCACTGGCAAAAATAGCGCATTGTATACACACCCATCGCAATCGGCAAAGTAATTTTATTATTCCTCATTGAGCTGCGCGCGTTCGTCCATTAATTTCTCTCTCTCTCTCTCTCTCTCGCTTACGCGTGCGCTCATATGCATGCATCAGCCGTAGAAATCAACGACCGCTCGCGAGGTCTGCCAAGCGCGTGCCGCTACGGACACACCCATACACACGTACGGACAAACAGATCCGACCAGCGTTCGGCGTAATCTCTTAATCAATCGCGGACATTAACCGGCTTACCTTGTAGATTTTTGGTTGATTGAATAGTCGCCTGCGTTTGTACCAGGAAGCAGATGCATCTATCGTCCGTATGGAGAGGATCATTGTTTATTCATTCGCGGATTATCCTTCGGCGAGTTCAGTGGCTGCGCCTATTTAAACAGAATGATGTCAATCCTTTCGCCTTTTTTTGTCAATCTATCCGCCTCTCCCTCCCCTCCCTCTCTTCCTTTCACACACATCCTCTCTCTCTCTCTCTACTTCTATCTCCTTCTCACACACTCCGTCTCTTTCTCAATGCACATATAGAAGCACGGCTACGCGTGCGCAACGCGTACGTGACGGCGACGTGTTTCCCTTCCTTTTTTTGCAGCCGCACGAGCACTTCTTATCTCTTTCTCTGCGTCCCTCATTCGTTTCCTCTGGCGGGTGCGCGTGCTGCACATGCTGTTTCTCTAATAATGATCGCACGAGCCTCGCGGCTGGAGAATTTCGCGAGTGTGCACACACGAGTCAAGAAAGTTCATTGAATCGCGCGCTGGGATTTTCCTCGTTGTTGCGCCGCACAGCATTGAGTGAAAGGGACGCACGTGCAGCGCTAACACGCACGTACTAACCTATCGCAATGAGGAAAAACGCCTGAGTTTGCAAATAGAGCTAATGCGAGCTGGTCATTGTTTCTTTTGCAGGTCTAATCGCTTCAGAAGGCCTCATTTGGAAGGAACACCGAAGATTAACGATACAGAATCTGAAAAACCTTGGTATGGTCAAAAATGCTAGCAGCAAGCGTGATGAGCTGGAAACTAAGATCCTTTTATTCGCCGACGAAGCAGTTTCGGTACTGACTTTTAATATATGATAATCGAATAATGTTTTCTTTAAAACTAGAATTAATTTTATTTTATCTTTGTTGTACATAAGAGTTGTCCGCACTTTGTAAATGAATTTTGCATTAACTTTCAAGTTTCATCTGAATCTATTGTAAGGAATGGGTCTTTTAATAATTTGAGTTGAAAGTGTGTAATTACTTTACCTTTATTTATCTCTTTTACAAGTACGTGCGAACAGTTTAGTGGTTCGAGACGGAGAGAGCGGCACACGCATCATTCGCTTTCAGAGTTGAAAACGCTTTGTCCCTCTACCTGTCTTTCTTACTCGGATCGCCCTATAGACGCGGTACTTTTAAAAAAATTTTAATTTTAAAAAATCAATCTGACAGTTATTATAAACATGCTTAAGGTGGTCGAATTATCTCCAGTTACTTTATTTGGAAAGTTATTGTAAAACTCCATTCTTAACACCTTACTAGGGGCTTTATTGGCAGTCTGCACCATCACCTGAACTCATTTTCTCCCTTCCATTTTCACAGTTGTCCGGTAATCTACTATTTTAATTAATTTGTGTTTTTATCCATTTATTTTTCTTTCTTTCTTTATTTGTCATAATTTACGATTTTCGCACACTATTAAAAAATTATATATGAAAATTACATACTTTTGTTTATTCACTTCGATAAATTATATTTTGCAAAAAATGTGAAGTTGAAATAATTATTTAATAATTTCATTTAGAAACTTGAAAAACGAACTGATGCTGAATTGGGTCTCGAACCTCACGATACTTTACACCACTGTATTGGAAATTTCATGAACTCCATAGTATTTGGCATAACTTATGATGAAGCTGACGAGCTCTGGAAATGGCTGCAGCTCATGCAAGAAGAGGGTGTAAAACATATCGGAGTTTCCGGTCCCTTAAATTTTCTGCCTCTTTTAAGGTAGTACAAAATATTTGTTTTTCATAAAACAAATACCATAAAAAATAATATATGTTGACGCTAAACATTTGGTTTTCCCATAAAAATTATTTTTTATTGTGACAAAGATTCTTATACGAAAAGACAAACATAATAATAAATGCTGATCAAGTTTTGATATTTTCATTGCTCCACGTTAGATTGCAGTATTTTACGTGAAATAAATTGCTGCATCTAAATATATAAATAATAATTCTTTAAATAATATAATTACACTTAATTAATACATTTGTTAAAATTCAAAGGTTTCTCCCGAATTTCATGAAAACAATGAAGCTTATAACCGATGGACAAAAAAAAACGCACGATGTTTATGCTGACATAATGCGCGAATATGTCAATGAAAGAGATAGTGGACGAGGATCGAAAGAATGCAATAGCATACTAGCATATTATGTTAAACAACTCAAGGATATTGAATCAAATGCTTCAGTAGCCTATCCAGAACTTTATTCGGAAACCCAGATGTATTATCTGCTGGCTGACATGTATGGAGCTGGAGTTGATACAACTTTGACAACACTTCGATGGTTTTTACTTTTTATGGCAGCTAATCCTGCTGAACAGGTAAAAACAAGCCTACAACGCTTAAGGGAATTCCCTTAGTACAATGATCATTACAAATTATCTCTTTGGTTCAGAATTATTTTTATTTATATTTATCAATTTATATAAAATATTTATATCGTCATTCATCGCTGATTAATTATGAGTACAATGATAATATATGAAATTAGGATACCATTAAGGTAGTTTTTTTTTTAATAAAGGCCAAGGTCCATGAAGAAATGGATGCTGTACTTGGTGACAAAATGCCAACTTTGTACGATAGACCACTGCTCATACGATTTGAAGCTGCAATGATGGAGTCTCAGAGGCTCAGAAGTGTTGTACCAACTGGAATTCCTCATGGCACGACTAAGGTTAGCTTAATATTTAAAAATGCCAAAAGTTTTTACGTTATATTAATTATTATATTTGCTCTCCGTTAAAAACTGTAAAGTTGATTTTTAATTGTAAGGTTCAAAGATCAACTATAAACGTTTATTGTATTTAATACATCAGAAGTTGCAATATGATATTTGAAAATGATAATTTTCAATATTCATCAGTTTAAAATACGATTCAGTTTTAGACTTTAATTCTAAGTATTATTAAAAAATATATCGTATAATTCGTTGGGGGAAATTTCAATGCCTATAATTAATTAAGTGTTAAATGAAAGTAATGTTGTAACTTTGATCATTACCCTGATTATATGCATTCTATATTTGAAAGACATTACTTTTGAAAAGAGTCTATAATTTATGCAATTGATATTTTTGTAATAAATATTAATGAATTCAAAAAGTGTTCAAGCCTTTTGTTTAAAGTCCTTCAAAATTTATAATCATAAGAGGTAACCCTGAAAAGTTCTCTGAACTTCCGTGTTTCTTCATTGATTGTTAATTGCAAACGTGTTTGAAATTTTTTTTAGTGTATAATATAGTATTAACTAATTCAAGTTTTGCACTTTTTACAATGAAAAACCGGTTTATACAGGCAGCACGTATTGAGGGGTATGACATCCCCAAGGGCACCATGGTTATGCCGCTACTGTGGGGCATTCACTTGAACCCAAAGTACTTTTCCAATCCACTGCATTACATGCCAGATCGGTTTATAGCAGAGGATGGCAGTCTTCTAAAACCGGAAGCTTTCGTGCCATTTCAACTAGGTAACAAAATAGATTTATAAATGTTTGTGTTTATTTAAGTGTTGCTAATGTACGTTTGACACTTACACATACTCTTTTAAAAAAATGATATTTCTGAGATTGAAACAAATTTAAAATAAATAATTTTTCCCATAATAGATGACTTAAGTAAATGACCATTCTATTGGTTGTGCCACTATATTTGGGCACCAGGTTTAATTTAAGTCACATATTATGTTCAAATCATTTAAAAGTAAAATTTTCTTAGTAATAAATAACTATTACGATGTTTATTTTAAATAAAGAAAATAAGAGTGAAATGATGTAGAAAAAAATCGTTTTGAACGTTTAAAGTTCTATTCTCCTCTCCCTAAGAAGACATTAACAAAGTTACCCCTGAAATTCTAAGTTGACCACATGAAAGTTGTGTCAAACTTATAGTCTTCAAATAAGCTTAATTACAACACTTATAAGTGGATAAAATACAATAAAATTTTACGTAAATTTGTTGAAAATACACCCTCACATGCTCCCTTAAAACATTAGAAAAAACTTTTGTTTTTTTAGGAAACAGAATGTGTTTAGGTTCTGAATTGGCACGGATGATGCTGTTTCTGTTCGGCGCACGAATTTTGCATCGTTTTCAATTAACTGCTCCACCTAACCAGCCAATAGATCTGGAGGGAGAGGCAGGCATCACCTTAGTACCAAAAACCCAAAGAATTCTATTTCAACGTCGATTATGATTTTAATTGTAAATATGAATGACTGACATTTTTTAATATGTAAATCTTTTTTCTTTGCCGTATTTTTTAAATAAAAATTATTAAAAATAAATCTTTTTATTGGTGTTTTTTTATTCCTTTTATCAATCTTCAATCTTCTCTAACAATTTCGTATACATGTAATGTTGAGTCTAACCCACTTCCCTTGCCATATTTCTTTATTCCATGATTTTCTTTTAGATATAACAGTGTTTCGATGACAGCTGGCACATCGACCTATATGATATATGCGAATCTTTCAATCCTTTCACTGCCAGAAGTCTTTGTAATAGCCACTTCTCTTTCATCAGATATTTTCCTTGTAAATATCATAGATTTGCAAAAGTTATTGTGAAATTTAATTTTTAGATAACGTGATATTTGCTTATATATTCTGATAGATTGTTAGGAGCAATTATTAATGAGTAATTATTTATAAAAAATTAAAGTGAACAAGAAATATTTTTGAGAAACAATCGGACAGTAAAAGGATTAAAGGATAAGTTTATTTTTGTTAAAGGATTATCATGAATGTATATCTGGTAATTTATTTATACAAAAAAATTACTAAAATATGATTGGGCAGACAGATTATGATGTTATGCAATAATAAACATAAAACCTTATGTTGTTTTAAAAAGATAGTCAGGGCACGTTTAAATTATTATAGATCATTTATTTTCTGTAGAAGTTTAATGCAAAAAATAAATTTTGATCTCGTTTTATTTCTGGAATATAATTTATTTATAAAAATTAGATTTTCAGTAGACCCTAAGCATCAATATAGATACGAAAACTTTAATAAAACATTTGTTATACTATCTATAAAATATAAAACATGGAAATATGAAAAGTCGAAAATTAAAAAATCACTATAAAATAAAAGAAAATTTAAGTTATTAAGAACGAAATATTTTCATGAATTACGTTAGTAAAAATAATAATAAAAACTTCATCCAAGTAAAATTATGAACCCACTCCACTTCTAACACCTAATATATTCTAAAAATAACGTATTTCAATCCTAACTATTACAAATGTTAACAATAGCATCTCTAAGGGGAAATATTAAAAAATTAAGATTTACACGTAAAAATTCAATATAAAGCGATTAGAAATAGAAATCAAACTAGCCATTCTTGTTTTTAAAGTAGAAATAATCCGGTGAGCGTCGAAAAATCAATGCCGATAGTTGTTGATTGCACGCTGAAGCAATTTTATCCATAGCATTCAATTCGGGGGTAGATACAAAAAATGTGTTTAGAGTAATACTAATGAGAATATAATTCATATAAGTACTAATTAACACTTACTATTTATTCGTATCACCTTCTAATTAATAACGTCTATTCAAATATTTTTGCGCATAAAAGTAAAATAGGATAATAATTATTTTATTAAAATACATTATTGTTTTTCACTTGCAATAAAATACTTAAATCTTAATAACGAAACCAGTTAAATTTGGGGGCCAAGACTACGTATGTTGTATAGATTGCACAATGAACTCTCTTCTTACAAAGGAGTGGCCTTGATCGAAATTCTACCGAGCTCCATTCACCTACTGCCCAAAATGCTGGTGGCACTTGTATTGAAAGTCACAAAAAGTGTATTAATTACAGTATAATGCTTCTTTCATACTAAATAGCTGAACTTAATGATCATAAAAAAATTCTACTTAAGTTAAACAAATATTTTTGAATTCCAACTACAAAATAAATCCAACATGCATGAGTTATGGTAACAACTTATTGTAATAAAAATTATACACAACATAGTTGTTATCAAACCAAATACAAAGGTTATCAAAACTGTAAAGTCTATGACCTTATAAATGTTAGATCTTATAATTCATGCTGTAGCTTTGGTCATAGCAAAAATTGTAAAAATGAAATTGTCTGCCTAAAATGCTCAGGAAAGCACAAGAGTAGTGAGTGTAGAAGTATAATCCTACAGTGTAATAATTGAATTTTTCACAATACAAAATACAGAACAAATTATGACGTTGATCACATGGCAACGGATGCGACATTATACGAGATTCTCAAAAACAAAATAAACAGGTATGTTGACTCTGTCGATTACCCAATTAAGCCTAATTGGGTTTACCATCATTTAATACAACATATCTGGAAAGAAGAACGAAAATTACACTAACAAGGAGAGTGCACACCCTCCGGGAAACGGATTTTCGCAGGAATGGGAGAGTCGATTTCTGGTACCTAAAAATGAAGACCAGTGTGCCTAATTCCATTTCATAGCCCCTTTTTCTTGAGATATGGGCAATCGCATCTCAAATATCCTCTATTTCGCTAAAAAATGATATCTCTTCTATTGATTCACACATTGCAAGTATTTAAGATACGAAAACGAGGGAAAAAAATTATAAAATTAGACAGTAAAACTAAAATTTAAG